>CAUYLG010021015.1:0-50240 GCA_963573385.1 Cacajao melanocephalus | reverse complement strand
AGAGGTTTTTAATACCCATTTTTAGACTGCATTCTAGCCTGGGCAATAGAACAAGAATCTCGTTCTCTCTCCCTCTTTCTATTCCTCTTTCTTTCTCTCTTACATTCTTTTTTTTTTCTTTCTTTCACTCTCACTTTCTTTCCTCTCTTTTTCTTTCTTTCAAAAATAAAAATAAAAAAAAATAAAAAAACTTTTGTGATGATGGAATGTTCCAGATCTCTGCTGTTCATCATGGCAGCCATCAGCCATTAAACATGGCTACTGAGCTCTTAAAATGTTCTGGTGCAGTGGAGGAACTGGACTTCCCACTGCATGTACAGAGCAGCACAGCTCTGGAGCACTCACCCTGGATGATGGAGTGACGGAACTGATCCCTCTCAATAACTTCTTGACTGGGCACCATGTCTGTGATCCCAGCACTTTGGGAGCCTAAAGTGTGAGGATCGCTTGAACCCAGGAGTTTGAGACATGACTGGGCAAAACAGTGAGATCCCATCGTTACAAAAAATTTAAAAAATCAGTGATGCATGGTGGCACATGCCTCTAGTCCCAGATGGCTTGGGCCCAGGAGATCGAGGCTACAGTGAACTGTGACTGCACCTCTGCACTCCAGCCTGGGTGACAAAGTGAGACTCTTTTAAAAAAAATGTGTGTCTCTTAGGTCCTTCATGTTCTTTCCCCCTTTCCCTTATCTTTGTTTTTTGTTCGTTTGTTTGTCTGAGGCAGGGTCTCACTCTGTCACAGGCTGAGTGCAGCAGTGCAATCACAGCTCACAACAGTCTCAGCTTCCCAGGTTCTGGTGATCCTCTCACTCCAGCCTCCTGGGTAGCTGGTACTACAGACCAGCGCCACCACAACCTGCTAATGTTTTGTATCTTTCTGTAGAGACGGAGTTTTGCCATGTTAGCTGGGCTGGGCCAACTGGTCCTCCTGCCTCAGCCTCCCAAAGTGCTGGGATTACAGGTGTGAGCCACTGTGCCCAACCTCCCTTTTTCCTTATCTTAAGCCCTAAGGAACACCTCATTGTATCAGCTAGAATGGCTACTGTTAAACAAACAAAACCCAGAAAATAACAAGTGCTGGAGAGGATGTGGAGAAACTGGAAGCCTTGTACACGGCTGGTGGGAATGTCATGTGTTCCAGCCACTGTGGAAAACAGTGTGGAGGTTCCTACCGAGAGTAAAAATAGAGATTCCGTATGATCCAGCAATTCGACTTCTGGGTCTCTACCCAAGAGAAATGAAAACAGGAACACAAACTGATATTGGTACATCCATGTTCACATTAGCCAAAAGTGGAAGCCACCCAGATGTCCACTGACAGATGAATGAACAAATGTGGTCCACACATGCAACAGAACAGTGGCCCCCAACCTTTTTGGCACCAGGGACCGGTTTCACGGAAGGCAATTTTTCCATGAACTGGAGGGGGCGTGGGGAGATGGTTATGGGATAAAACTGCTTCACCTCACATCATCAGGCATTAGATTCTCATAAGGAGCATGCTACCTAGACCCCTCACACGCGCAGCTCCCAATAGGGTTCGCGATCCATATGAGAATCTAATGTCACCACTGGTCTGACAGGCGGTGGCACTCAGGTAGTCATGCTGCCCGCCCACTGCTCACTTCCTGCTGCGCAGCCACGTTCCTAGGAGGCCTCAGACTGGTACCTGTCTGAGGATGGGAGTTGGAGATCCCTGCAATAGAATATTTGATCTTTAAAAGGAAAGCAGTTCTGACACATGCTATACATAGATGAACCTTGAAGGCATGTTAAGTGAAATAGGCCAGTTACAAAAGGGCAAATCCTAGGCTGGCCTAAGAGGCTCACACCTGTAATCTCAGCACTTTGGAAGCCGAGGTGGGCGGATCACCTGAGATTGGGAGTTCAAGACCAGCCTAACCAATATGGAGAAACCCCATCTCTACTAAAAAAACAAAATTAGCTGGGCATGGTGGCAGGTGCCTGTAATCCCAGCTACTTGGGAAGCTGAGGCAGAACTGCTTGAACCTGGGAGGCGGAGGTTGTGGTGAGCCGAGATCGCACCATTGCACTCCAAACTGGGCAACAAGAGCAAAACTTCGTCTCAAAAAAAAAAAAAAAAAAAAAAAAAAAAGGGGAAATTGTTTTTTAAACCAACAAAAAGGGGTACCGTGGAATTGAAAAATAAATACAAAAAATTCGTCTAAAAAAAAAAAAAAAAAAAAAAAAAAAAAAGGGCAAATGGTAGATGATCCCACACATAGGAGGTCCCTGGAATAGTCAAATTCATAGCAACACCGCCCACTTGCCTGGGCTGGGGGTAGGGAAAAATGGGGAGTTACCATTTAATGGGGACAGAGTTTTGCAGGTGAAAAAAGTTCTGGAGATGGTGGTGGTGATGGCCACACAACAATGTGAATGACTTATTGCCACCAAGCTGTGCACCTACACATGGTTACAATGGTCAGTTCCATGACACATAAATTTTACCACCATTTTTAAAAATTAGTATTTTTTTTTTTTTGAGATAGAGTCTCACTCTGTCACCCAGGCTGGAGTGCAGCGGCACAATCTTGGCTCATTGCAACCTCTGCCTCCCAGGTTAAAGTGATTCTCCTGCCTCAGCCTCCCAAGTAGCTGAGACTACAGGTGCGTGCCACCACGCTTAGCTAATTTTTGTATTTTTAGTAAAGATGGGGTTTCACCATATTGGCCAGGCTGGTCTCGAACTTCTGACTTGAGGTGATCCACCCACCTCAGTCTCCCAAAGTACTGGGATTACAAGTGTGAGCCACCATACCCAGCCTAAAATAAATGACTTAAAAAAAAAAAAAGGATTCTGACATTCATCTGCACTATGAATGGAAGACTCTGCAGGGGTCCAAGGGGGTCGAAGCTTCCAGCACAAATGGTAGAAATCTAGCCATCAGCCAGGTTTCTGGAGATTTTAGGCACCAGGACATTTCAACTCCCCTGAAACCCTTTGCCTGGAAGAGCAGCCCCACACAATGACGGAATAACCACACTGAGCCCAGAGAGCTAAAACAGGAACCATTTCCGGAATAGACACTGCTGTCCCCTTCCCAGTACCATCAAAGCTAGAATGTGGGTGTCGGCGTTAAAAGAAAACAACAAAGGAAATTAAAATAATGTCAAAATAAAAGATGACCCAATGCTCAGGGTACTCTTCTGTGGGAAAAGTTCCTTTTTAAAGTCTCCTTTCTTGTTGAAGAATAAGTGTGCTAATAACTTTAAGCCCTATCCTATGTAGCTTTTCAATATGCCGTGCTTACAGTCATCTAGTACATTCTATGTCCTTGTGCTTTAACCAAGATATCTGTGCTGGACTTGCTCACAAGCGTGTCCCAGCTCTCCATTCCTTTTACCTGTTCAGAAAAGTTTAAAGCTGTTAGCCAATCAGGTTTTAGTTTAGATTGTGATGTCTGGCTCCAGCCAACAGAGATCAGACACAGCAGTAACGACGACCCCAAATGCATAAGGAATAAATGTCTGTTTTCCTTTGTTCATTGTACTCTCATGGCATAATGGTAGTGAGAGTACCCTTCCTGCAGCCCAGTAACTAAAAACTGTGCTGCTGAACGATCCTTTGTCTCAGTGCTAAGTTTTCCTTGCGGCACCAACCATCTGTTTCCAACATCTTGTCTGGGAATGATGCTGGCCTGGAGATGGGGCCAGTTCAGAGGCCTCGAATGCAGAGGCTGAGTCTGACTCTGACACTCAGACACCATTCGTTTGGGCTGTCAGGCACTAACACTTGCTTTTTAATTAGCTGCCAACTTTTAAAAATCTCAATGTTTTTGTTATAAAATCTGTATTGCTAGCTTTTCTCAAAATAACAGGAAGATCTGACACTGTGGAATCTGCTCTCCCACGGATGAGGCAGCCATCAGCTGTTGCAGAGTGATCATCTCATCCTTCTTGCTTTGTCACAGTCCCCACCACTCCTTCTTGTCTTCCCTTCCCACCCAGCGAACCTGTGTTTACGACCAGTTCCTCCTAAGTGGTGAGGTTTTGCCATCCATATGCTATGGAACAAGAATGAACAACTCTAAGAATGTATTCTACAGACAGGAAGCTTACAGATCATCTTGGTTACATCCATTTATAGATGGGGGAACTGAAGCACAAAGAAAATAAACAACTTTTCTAGGAAGTCACAATCATCAATAGGCTGCGTCAAAAGGAGACATCAGGTCTCTGGGATCCTCACATTGTCCAAGGGGCTTCCTTGACCCCTTTTCCCAGGACCTTCACCCTCATTTCATTCCTGCCCAGCCAACCTTACTTCTCTAAAGAGAGCCGAAGAAAAAAGCCTGACGAGAAAACAAGGGGCAGAGCTCTTACCACATGGGGCTTAGCTTTACCCCTTCCATTAACAGGCCATGGTGTAGAAACAGGACTTATTGTACTGGGGACTTGACCCTCAAATTGGCATGTGCCTTTGAGGAGGGAGGAGAGGGGAGGAACCATGAGCTTGTGGAGACAGTGGCGACTCCATCTTGGATGCTACTCTGCCATGTTGATTTCTGATCGTCTCCAGTCCTGCAAACGCCTCTTGCTTCCTAATTTATTTACTGTTCCTAGTGTAAGAACCTGACAACCTTGATATGATTGGAGAATTCTAAGCTATGGCACACATGACATTCTTGCCTGTTAGGAGGGTTGCCTTTGTCTTACTGGAGCACGTACCCCCTTCCCTTATGGTACATCATGTGATTTTTCTCCGTGTCCCCACCCAAATCCCACCTTGAATTGTAATAATCCCCACATGTCAAGGGTGGGGCCAGGTGGAGATGATTGAATCATGGGCTGTTTCCCCTGCACACTGTACCCATGGTAGTGAGTAAGTCTCAGGAGATCTGATGGTTTTACAAACGGGAGCTCCTCAGCACAAGCTCTCTTGTCTGCTGCCATGTAAGATGTACTTTTTGCTTCTCATTTGCCGTCCGCCATGACTGTGAGGCCTCCCCAGCCGTGTGCAACTGTGAGTCCATTAAACCTCTTTCCTTTATAAATTACCCAGTCCTGGGCATGTCTTTATTAGCGGCATGTGAACAGACACACACAGCAGATAAGCCTTAGGTCCGGGGGTAACAGGTACAGAGATCTATGTCTTGCTGCCTCTAAGACCATGCTTCTGTCTGCAAGTTCCCCCAGTAAAAACCCTTTACCCACAAACTCGATTTGTCTACCTTGCTCTTTTGTTTCTTGGCTCCTCTGGCTTTTTTTTCTTTTTCTTTTTTTGAGACAGGATCTCACTCTGTCACCCAGGATGGAGTGCAGTGGTGCAATCTCCACCTACTGCAACCTCTGCCTCCTGGATTCAACGGATTCTCCTGCCACATCCAGCTCATTTTTGTATGTTGGTAGAGACAGAGTTTCACCATGTTGGCCAGGCTGTTCTCAAACTCCTGACCTTAGGTGATCCACCTGCCTCAGCCTCCCAAAGTGCTGGGACTGCAGGCATGAGCCACCATGCCCAGCTTCCTTCAGCTTTTGGAGGCCACATCATATACATGGCTTTTTCATGGAACAAGCCTCCTCAAAGGCTCCTGAAACCCACAGGCACCACACTCAGTGCTCACCAGCACATGAAATCCTCATAAGTCCATTCCACGGAGGGGAAAGCTGAGGCTCAAGAGGTTAAAAATATACACAAGCCACACAGCAACTTGTGTGCAGAGCTTAGAATCAAATCCACTTACCTCCAGGACCCTGGCCTCGTCTTGAAGCTCTCTTTGGTCTGATTTCCAAAACGGAAGCTCAGCTTCTCCCAGGGCCTCCTCTGTCACTGCCAGTTTCCCGCATTGTGGTCATGTTATGGTGACATTATGGGGAGCCCAATCTTGGTGCTCTGCCTCTGCATGGCTCACCCAGGGGCCTGGAGGCCCAGCTACTCTCTGCGTGTCTTGTGCCACTGCAAGCCCAGACCATGGCAAGAGCCTGGAACGTACAAGCAGAAATGCAAAGGGCTTCTCAGGTGTGACCCAGGGATAAGGCCCCTCAGACGGCCCTTAGCAACCAAAGACACACTCACCCTCAAACCCTTCTGCAGCACCTGCAGATCACTGGGCACTCACCGTCCACACACAGCTAGCTTGGTTTAGTTTTTTTGAGGCCAGGTCTCACTCTGTCGCCTGTGTAGGGGCATGATCACAGCTCACTGCAGCCTCGACCTCCCCACGCTCAAGCAATCCTCCCACCTCAGCCTAAGTAGCTGGGACCACAGGCATGTGCCACCACACCTGGCTAATTTTTGTATTTTTGGTAGAGATGGGCTTTTACCGTGTTGCAAGATGGATCTCCAAATCCTGAGCTCAGGTGATTCTCCTGTCTCGGCCTCCCAAAGTGCTGGGATTCTAGACGTGAGCCACGGCACCTGACCTGTTTTCGTTTAGATTTTAATATAAATGGGACTGCACCAGAGACATCTGCATCCTGCTTCCTCCCCTTAACAACATGCTTGAGATCCCTCCATGTCTGTTATGTAGAAGGCTACCATGTCATTTTTAATAGCTGTATAGTATTCCACAGTATGACAGTTAATTTCATGTGTCAACTTGACTGGGTCACAAGGTACCCAGACATTTGGCCAGATGAGTCCAGGTATGTCTGTGATGTGCTTCTGGATGAGATGAACATTCTGTCAGTGCAATGAGCAAAGCTGGGCAGCCTCTCTTACGGGGTGGGACTTGACCAATTAGTTGAAGGCCCGACGAGGACAAAACATCTGGGGAAGAGGGAATGCCTCCTGTCTGACTGCTCAAGCTGGAACACTGGGTTTTTTTTTTCCCTACCTTTGGACTCGAACTATATCAGCTCTTCTGACTCCCCAAGAGAAACCTCACATTCTGGCCAATGGCCATACCACCTTGAACATGCCCAATCTCATCTGATCTCAGAAGCTAAGCAGGGGTCAAGTCTGGTTAGTACTTGGATGGAAACCCTCACAGTCTGGCATTCTAGGTGGACACATCTTTTGAGGGTCACCCTTCAACTCTCTACCCTTGGTAACAATAATGGCGGTCAGTGTTTACTGATCCACTCGCTACAAACCCAGGAGGCTCTCTGTAGACCGCCCTCACAACAGTGCGATGGGGGAGGCGCTACTGCTGCCCATTTGGATGATGAGAAGATGCAGGCTTAGCTGGAGAATGAAGCCTCCCACCTAAGGTCACGCTGCTAGGGGGACGCAGACCTGAGCTTCTGCATGAGTCTGTGCAATCCCCCAGGGCTTAACCACAGCTGCAAATTCTACCCCATTAAGTGACAGTTACCTTCTCACCTTCTAAAAATTACCTCAACCCCAGGCGTATAATCACATCAAGCCAGGAAGACAATTGGATTTGATGATATTGAGCTGAAATGGAAATCTGGCTTCTCCACGTACATAGCATGGGAACGAGACTGTGGGAGCCCATTACGTTTCCTCATTAGACTGCTCTTGTCATCAATTGATTCCCTAACTAATAGCCCATGTCCTACCCAAAGCAATAGTGAGTCTTCCATGTAATTTCTGATAGCTTAAATGTCCCCATTGACATCATGGGACGTATTTTTCTTTCTAAATACATTTGCAAATGGTTGTTTCTCAGCCTCAAATCAATATATCATGAACAGACTAAACCAGAGTCACAGAGGGCCTCACTGAGCACTTTCCACAGGAACAAACATCATTCTATTGAACAGGCCCAAAGGAACCCTGGACTTAAAAGTCACAGAGAGGCTGGGCGCAGTGACTCACACCTGTCATCCCAGCACTTTGGGAGTCTGAGGTGGGTGGATCACTTGAGGTCAGGAGGTCGAGAACAGCCTGGCCAACATGGTAAAACCTCATCTCTATTTTAAACAAAAGGTGGGGAGGGGGGCGGCAGTGGCTGGGCATGGTGGCTCACGCCTATAATTCCACACTTTAGGAGGCCGAGGAGGGTGGATGATTTGAGGTCAAGAGTTCAAGACTAGCCTGGTCAAGAGTGAAACCCCATTTCTACTAAAAATACAAAAATTAGCCGGTGTGTTGGTGAACACCTACAATTCCAGCTATTCTGGAGGCTGACTCAGAAGAATCGCTTGAACCCTGGAGGCAGAGATTGCGGTGAGCCAAGATTGCACCACTGCACTCTAGTCTGGGCGACAGAGTGAGACCCTGTCTCAAAAAACAAAAACAAAAACAAAAAAGGCCAGGCATGGTGGCTCATGCCTGTAATCCCAGCACTTTGGGAGGCTGAGGCAGGCAGATCACCTGAGCTCAGGACTTCGAGAGCAGCCTGGCCAACATGGTGAAACCCCATCTTTACTAAAAATACAAAAATTAGCTGGGCATGGTGGCACACATCTGTAATCCCAGCTACTCGGGAGGCTGAGGCAGGAGAATCGATTGAACCCTGGAGGCGGAGGTTGCAGTGAGCCGAGATCACATCATTGCACTCCAGCCCAGGCAACAAAAGTGAAATTCTGTCTCAAAAAATGAAAATTAATATAAAAAATTAATTAAAAAGGCATAGAGACTGGGGTTCAAATTTCTGCCCTAGTCCTTTGAAGTCATGTGACCTTGGGCCAGGCACTCAGCCTCTCTGCACCTTGGCATCCTTGTGTGTGATACTGCAGCGATGCATTCATGTCAGAGAGCTACCAAATCAAGTAAGACTCAAACACATGCTGCAGGCTGGTGGATTCGAACGCATTATGCAGATGTCAGCCGCTATTCATCATTCATCAAGCATGAAGAGCCCACTGCCAAGATTTGACAATTTGGACCTCCAGGCTTTTAATCTAGGTTTAGTCTACCTCAAGTTCAAATGCATTTCCTTAAATAATTAATTGCTCTTCATATTCTAATCTTCAAAGCCTCAGTGCCTGTAGTCTTAGTGAGGCAGTGCAACCAAAAGCAAGTCAATTCCTATGAAAGCCAAATGATGGCGGGTGGTTATGCGCTCACAGCTTGGAAGATAGAGTTGGAAGGTGTCACATGGATGGCTGCCTCTCTGAAAAGGAGTTCCACAGGACACAGAGAGTACAGACTAGACCATGGGGATCCCGGAGTCAAAGGATGGGGGTATGACCCCTTTGCATTTGGAGCAGCTGGAGCTGGAGCTCAGAACTTGCTTGGGCAAGGTCTGCCAGGGGCTGGGTGTGGGGCTGAACGCTTCTCTTCCTCCCATGCAGCAGAGCCATGGCACATGCGCACCTTACCACCAAAGCTCCCGTCTTCACCACTCACATTCCTGGCCACCAGACAGGGTCCTACCCAAGGGCGCCCTGCGACATCATAATGCTTTATTGTTGCAAGGGCCACAAGATGCACCAGGGCTGAGATGGCAAACAGGAGCAAAGAAGGGCCTGGCGAGATGTACTCTGACATGGACATGAAGGTGACAAAGGATAGCCTGGTATGCCAGAGAGAGCAGGATCCCTGGAAGAGATGGCCATCTGGACTTTCCAGGCCCATGGGTATGTTTATTTCCATGCTTTGATCATACATAGGACAAGGGTCTTTTGAATCCACCAGCTGTGTTTCCTGCTGTGATCATAAAAGACTAGTTCCCAGGATGTACCAGAAAACTCCCTTGGACAGGTGGTATCACCTCTGCCACCTTCTCGGCCACATGGTCTAAGCCAGTTAGTAAACACATCATCAGGCACCTCTGCACCTATCAGCAGCCATCATCCTCTCCTTTACTTATAAAAAAAATAAATTTGGCCTGGCACAATGGCTCACGCTTGCTATCTCAGCACTTCAGGAGGCCAAGGCAGAAGGATCACCTGAGGTCAGAAGTTTGAGATCATCCTGGGCAACATGGTGAAACCCCGTCTCTACTGAAAATACAAAAATTAGCCAGGCAAGGTGGCAGGGACTTGTAGTCCCAGTTACTTGGGAGGCTGAGGCAGGAGAATCGCTTAAACTGGTGAGGCAGAGGTTGTAGTGAGTCAAGATAACAAACTGTACTCTAGCCTGTGTGACAGAGCAAGACTGCTGCTTAAAAAAAAAAAAATCACAAACAAAAAATGAAAACAAAACATAAAAAATAATTCACCTTTAAATCATAAAAATATACTTGCAAATTAATTTTGCTAGGTTTATAAAGATGGAGTAGTCCAGTAGAGTATTTAAGAGCATGGACTTAGAATGCCTGTGTTCAAATCTCACTCACACTCTCCTCACTGCTGTGTGACCCTGGACAAGTTGCTTGACCTCTCTGAGCTTCTATTTTTCTCATCTGTCAAAAGGATGTAATATGAAGTGTCTCTATCTCAAGTTGCTGGGAGGGTTCACTGAGGTCATGATGGAAACGAAGCCATCAGCCCTCAACTCTGTAGGTCTGGAAATATGCAGGACAAGATGGAAACAGAGATTGTTGAGATGAGCGTATTTAAATTTTTTCTGTAGACATAAATTTTGTACAAATATACAAAACAATGGTTATGGACTGAATGCTTGTATTTTTCCCCACCTTCATTCATATGTTATAACCCTAACTCTCAATTGGGTGATAGTAGGAGGAAGGGCTTTGGGGAGGTGATGAGGTCAGGGGGATGGGGCCCTTATGAAAGGGATTAGTGCCCTTATAAAAGGGACCCTAGAGAGCCCTCTTGCCCTCTTCCCTCATGTGAGGATGAAACACGAAGTTGGCAGTCTATCGCCTGAAAGCTGGCCTTCACCAGAACCCAACTATGCTGGCAGGCTCCCTGATCTCATACTTCCAGCCTCTCCAGAACCATGAGAAATACATTTCTGTTGTTTATAAGCCACCAAGTCTGGGGTACTCTGTTACAGCAACTCAGATTATCTAAGAAACACCACATGCTCATGCAGCAGGAGCAGCGGGTGCAGAGGCCGGAGGAGGGAAGACAGGGCAGTAGAGTGAAACGCTCAACTCCGTTTTCTGCAGAGCTCATTGTCATAGTAGTTTTGGAGTCAGCCATGTATATATTACAAGAACACTAGAAAATATAGAAAGTTATCTAGAAGAAAATAAACTTTGTTTTCTGTAACCTACCACCCTATTCCCAAGAGACAGCTGGTCAGTCAGTAATAAATGTTCTTACTTTTAGCCAGGAAAGCCCTACTTGGAATGTAAAAAAATGAACAAAAAGTGTCCTTTCTTTTGGATTTTGGTCATAGTGTCCAAGCCTAGTGCCCAGGGTATTGGCAGGGTTGGGGGGCAGGGGTGGTCTAGAAAGTTCCATCATTCAACTCCTCTGAAACTATCAAGGTCCTTCCCCCAAACGCTCTCAGTTCTGTGTCACAGGGCACCATGACTCCTCCCTTTCAGACCCCCTCTCCCTTCGCCTCTTCGAGGACCCTTGATTTCCTTCTCTATGTCAAAGGTTCTCCATTTTTTAGCCCTTCTGGGTCTTCGTGGACCAAAGGGAGGGGCTTCCCATCTGTTTACCACCTGTTGAGATTATCAGCAACACCTTCCAACCTGATTACTGCTAAATGGGGCTCCTCTTAACCCAGCTCTTGATATTACTTTGCTAAAAGAATTTCTAACTCTTCCAGGCCAGGTACAATGGCTCACGCCTGTAATCCCAAAACTTTGGGAGGCTGAGGTGGGTGGATCACTTGAGGCCAGGAGTCCGAGACCAGCCTGGGCAACATGGTGAAACCCGATCTCTGCCAAATAATACAAAAATTAGCCAGGTGTGATGGTGGGCACCTGTAGTCTCAGCTACTCAGGAGGCTGAGGCACAAGAATCTCTTCAACTGGGGAGGCAGGGGGTGCAGTGAGCCAAGATCACATTACTGCACTCCAGCCTGGGCGACAGAGTAAAACACTGTCTCAAAAAAAAAAAAAAAGAATTTCTGTATCTTCCAGCATTTTGTCAAATTAGCAAATATTCTCTTTTTGGAATGTGCCAGGATCTGCAGGAGAGAGGAGGAAAAATAACACATTCCATAAGTTTCTCTTTACATAATTAACCTAGAAATACATTTCTGAATGCCTACTGTACACATTCAGCGAATGTGTTGTGCTAACTGCAAACATTTTCAAACATTTAAAACATTACGATAAGCATTGGAAACAAAATAATGACAGCCAAGAGCGTGCATATGGCTCTCTAACCTAGAGTGGGAGATGCTCCTTGAGGAAGAGACGGTGAAGCTGCCCACAGAAGGCTGAGTAGGAACTGGGGAAGCTGGAGGTTGGGAAGGAAAGGATGTTCCGAACAGTGGGAACAGCATGAGCAGAAACCCATGGGGAGAAAAGGTGGGTGCAGTCTAGTGAAACACTGTGCTTTGTCTTCTCAGGAGTTCATTTTGACAGCGTTTTGGGAGAACCGGCATTTGGACTTACACATATACATAGTTTTTCAACCTAAACAAGACTACACAACATTCTGTGCATGTTTGGTTTTCTTTTCTTTCTTTTTTTTTTTTTTTTTGGTCAATAAATTTCACCTCCTCATTCCAGTAAGATTTCACCTCATCTAATGTCCAGATCAAATTCAAATGATCTCAATTTACCCAAAAATGTCTCTCATAGCCAATTTGTCTCAACTGGTATTTAACTATTGAGCAGGCAATTGATAGCTCACAAGAAGATCCAAGACTCAAGACCTTCAGGAAGCCTAGGGTAGTGGAAAGAGATCTACCCATTAGAATATCTGTTTATCTATTCAGCCATCCACCAATCCATCCATCATTCATCCATCTGTTCATCAACTGTCTATTCACCATCCATCCATCCATCTATCTGTTCATCATCCAGTCATCCATCCATTCATTGCTTATTGTATGTTCCTTCCATGCTAGCTCTTACAGCAGGTGCATAACTGACAAACTTTCAGCTCAGGCTCGACCTTATCCCCTCCAGTAGAACCAGATTTGAGCCTGACTCCTTAGACCCAGGCCAGCCCTGTTCCCACAGCACAACACTGCCAGAGGGTCTCAGTCTCCTAGTTTTACTGGGACAAGGAGACCATAACCCCCACTTCTCCACCACTGTTTGCTCATTCAGACTAAATATACAGTGGGTAGTCCCGTCTGTCCTTTCTATTTATTTTGCTAGCAAATGTGTTATGTGCAAAAGCCTAAATTTTGCTGACAGCAAAACAAATTTTAAAAGTTTCCTTTTAGGATAACAAATACGTTTGTGTTCAAGCAAAGAACAGAGCTTCTGCACTTAAAAAAATCAGGTCAATTATTCTATTGCTTTTAGCTTCTCAATTTTGCCTGATTAAATACTTACTCTAGAAAATTGAGGATCCATGGGAGGACAGCAGACTTTCCTGGTGACCTTCTTGCTCCCCTCTAAGGAAAATCACTGCCCTAGATTTTCAAAATCTTCATAAAAGCAGAGTATGTCTCTAGCAAATAGCTCTTAAAAGGTGTGAAAGCAAATTATAAGATATTTCCAGCCATAAAACTGGGTTTGTGTTTCTGGTAAAACACACAGATTCATACAAAGTGCCATTGTCAAGATATTAGAAACAATTAAGACTCATTTATCTCTTTTAAAACTTATTAATAAAACCACTAAAAATAATCCCTAACCTTGACTGCTTATTTTATACCAAAAATTATGTTAAGTATTTACATACATAATCTTATTTAATCCTTAAAACAGCCCTCTAAGGTGGAAACTATTAATCCATCATTAGCCCCATTTTAGAAATGAAGAAACTGAGTTTTAGAAAATCTAAGTAACTTGCCCGAGGTTCAAAGCTGGAAATTGAAAGAATGGATATTCTAACCCAAGTAGTCTGACTTTCAGAGCCTACATGCTTAATTTCCATGTGATAGTTGGGCTTTGTATAAAAAACAAAAAAATATATATGCAAAAATACAATAGAAAGAATATCTAAATTTTACATTCAGAGATAACCACTTAGCACCTTGATCTATATTCTTCCACTTGATTTTTCCTTTGCTTTCTTCACTTACCAAATGTAGCATGAACATTCTCTCCGCTAACGGATATTGTCAGCTGTGTTTTGAGCTCTCTGGAAACTCAAAAACATAACTGGAAGCTCCACCCTAAGATTGGAAGAACCAAGAGAAAGAAGATATCACGAGTGGATAAAGTCTCCAGGGACTCCTGTGGGAACTGGGATCAAATGTTGAGTTTGGAGCACTGCTCTTCCCTTGGCTTCTGGGAAGGCCCTATGGTTTATGATGAGATGTGGGTTGCTGAAAGTCATCAGAAAGGACCAAAGAGGATGGAAACTGCAGAAGTGGCAGCAGCAGCTTTAACATGATCATAGGTTCTTTGACGTTGCCCCCACTGAGAGGTAGAGCCTGGTTCCCCTCCCTTTGAGAGTAGGCAGGCTTCTGACTGCTTAGGCACAGCAGACATGACACCATGTGACACAAAAGGCCATGCAGCTCCTCCCTTACTCACAAGGCACTGAGCCACCATGTTAGAAGTCCCACCACTCATGGAGGCTGCCATGCTGCAGTGGCCACAGAGAGGTGCTCTGAGCAACCGTCCCAGCTGAGCCCAGCCTTCCTGCCATCCCCGCTAATGCATCAGACACAGAACTGAAAAGAACACCTTAGAAGTGGATCCTCCAGCCCCCACTAGACACTAGAGTCACGCTCAACTTTGGGGCTTCTGGCTGAGACCCTAGACATCATGAAGTAGAAAGAAGCCCTTCTTGCTGGGCTTTGCCCAAAGTCCTGACCCACAGAAGCCAGAATTCCCTCTCTTTTTTTAAAAAAATTGGTAATAAATAATCATTATTTTATGCTAATATGTTCCAAGATGGCTTATGGCACAGCAAAGGATCCCTGGGACAGAATCTAGCACCTGGATGTTCCAAGATGGCTTATGGCACAGCAAAGGATCCCTGGGACAGAATCTAGCACCTGGAAGTGGGGACTGACCTGCACAACCTCGGAGCAGGGCTCAGGGGTGGCCACACTTGCATCTGAGGCACCACTACATGCATGCCAGTGGCCCCAGTCTCCACCTTCCCTTCCTGGGCCTCCAGGAGACGTGTTTTGCTAGGAAAGGGCATTAAAATATGATATTCAGGAGTTTTTTAAAATGAGGCCCAGAGCAATCACTCACACCTGTAATCCTGGCACTTTGGGAGGCCAAGGCAGGTGGATTGCCAGAGTCTAGAAGTTTGAGACCGGCCTGGGCAACATGGCAAAATCCAGTCTCTACTGAAGAAAAGAAAAAAAACCTTCTCCCGTGAATATAGAATGAATGAATATGTGTCGAAAATCCCTCATTCTCATGAGTAAAGAGACCAAGAACAGGAAAACTAGTGACCATCCCGCATATTTACAGGCATGGAAGAATAACGCTGGGACAGAGGGATTCTGAGTTTGACACGAAACTGGAGAACGTTCTTCAGGGCAATAAAACCATGATCGCTGTGCACAGTGGCTCATGCCTGTAATCCCAGAACTTTGGGAGGCTGAGGTGGGTGGATCACAAGGTCAGGAGTTTGAGACCAGCCTGACAAACATGGTGAAACGCCATATCTACTAAAAATACAAAAATTTAGCTGGGCCTGGTGGCAGGTGCCTGTAATCCAAGCTACCCGGGAGGCTGAGGCAGGAGAATCACTTGAACCCAGGAGGCAGAGGTTGTAGTGAGCCAAGATCACACCACTGCACTCCAGCCTGGGCTACAGAGTGAGACTCTGTCTCAAAAAGTAAAAAATAAAACCATGACCTTGGAGGTTTCTTCACTAACAGACAGCAATCAGATTCATTTCTACCAGACAAAAATTTGCAAGTTAGCATGTTAACATCAGACTCCGGGGCCCTACTCAACAGTACAAAGAGAGTCAAAGCCACAGTTCCCCCAGAGAATTAAATATAAATAACCCCCGAGCTAGCCTGTTCACAGAAGCTATAGCGTGACATTGAAAGGACACGCACACACAGCCATCCGCCTTGCTCCCAAGTTTTAGATCCTTATTCCTCAGGAGAGTCCTGGCAGCAGAAACTCTCCCTTGCCTATGCATGTCAGGCACACGAGGGACCCCAACACCCCTCCACAACGCTGCTCTACTTCCAAATGCTGAATGTAGACACCAGTCTCTGCCTACGATCTCCTGCCTCTCCACCTCAACCCTGTCTTCCTGGAGACCTCAGACTCCCACCCCTCCTGGCTTTCCAAGACCCCTAGATTTCCCTTGACCCCAACTAGGCACCCCTGGCCCCCAAGATCCAGGACAGTCAAACTTCCCAAACACCAAAAGATGGATGATTCTGAAAACATACAAAGTTTCCAAATCATGAGGGAAAAAAACTTATTAATATAGATTTTGATATTTAATATATCTATTTGTTCATCAGTCAATTTCACATCCAAAATATTTCATTATGTTGAAAAGCCACGTGTCGGCTTCCTGGTCTCATTTGGAAGTGACCTCTCTAAAGCAGGTACAGCATCTGCTCAGGCGTCAGTGCCAGTCCTCCATTAAACAGGTCCTCATAGCCAAAAGATTTGCAAAGCAAAACAATAACTATGTACCCCCATCTCTGCAGAGCAAAACACTTTTTGGATGTGCAAAGGGGGTGCACCTAAGAAGGCTGAAAGGCTGTGAGGTGAGGCCTCCAGGAGAGTAAGACCCCCTGAAATGGGCCATCTGCTCCCCATCACTGTGCCCCACCCCTGAGGCTCCTATGCTCATCTCCTGCCATTTGGCCATCTTGTCTCATCACTGTCAGCCCTGAGTAGACTCCGCCCCTGTGAATGAGACTGGTACAAAACACCCTGCAGCATCCCGAAGACTCCACTGCAACCCCAATGTTGCACCTGATGGACAAAGTGCCTTTCCCATCAGCTTCTCAAAGCCGCTGAGCAGCTCCCCAGGAAGGAATCCTGCTTGGCCCTCCTTCCCCCAAACTTACTGGAACAACACTCTTTTCCTTGCACAGCTGGTATCACTCGTGCTGAGGAATGGCTCAGCAGATTGCAGGCCATTGAAGATAGAGGCACAAGCACAAATGTTTCCCAGGAGGGCACCAGGGAGTCGGGGAGAGGTGAAAGAGGAAGCGGGTGTGGAGGAAGAAGGTAACACACCCTCAACTCTTCTGCAGGAAATAATTAGCACCTGACAGGGAGCAGAGGCGTCTGCTACTCTCAAGCCTGCCCCAGTGGGGTCTTCACGTGCTGGGCCACACACACTCACCGAGACTGGTCTTTGGAAACCCTAGGTAACTTTAAAAGGGCCCCTACCCATCACTGTCCAGGACATGCCGGGGACCAGCCCATTTCCACATCCAACAAGCCCCAGATCCTGGCTCCTTCCCTGCCTGTCAGCCAGGACCTGGCCTTCTGTGGGAAGTCCTCTCCCCAGGGTTCCTCCAGGCCTCTCATCTCACAGGGCTGAGCGGAAATTCATAGCTTTCCCCATAGTTTTGCCTTCGGGATTGTCCCTCAGTTGCCTATGTCTCCCGCTTCTCTCTCTCCCTCTCCACTGAATCCTGACTCCCCTCATCCCCTGGCCTCCACTCTGTCCCCCGCAGCTCTCACCTCACCTTCCCTTCCATTCACTCCCAAACTTCCAGCTTCCTGGGCTCCCCTCCCCTCCCCCCTGCAAATTCCATCTGTTGCCGTGGCAACAGCCCTGAACGGTAACCACTGACTTTCCAATTGCCCAGAGTCCTGCGCCAGCTGTGCCTCTCTGCCCACTCTCAGATGACCCCCGTTCTGCACACACCCCATCTCTCTCCTTCTCACTGCACCCCTCTGGAGGTGAGTTCTGATCCCTGGACAGAGGTGCTGGGAAGACGTGCCTGTGAACTCCAGGGCTGTGCTCTTCTGCATACTCTGGACTCAAAATCCCCACATCTCCAGGAATGCCCTGAACCAAGCACGCACCAGACTGACCTCCTCTTCCTCAGCCTCTCTTTCCCCACAGCTTCCAGTGTGGGTGGCTCCCCCGTCCATCCACTCTGCCACACAGACTGGAGATCTTGGGGCCGCAGTAGCCTCCTCTGGCCCCTCACTCCCTCCAGCCACCCAATCCAAGCCCTGTCAACATTTATTCTCCCTGAAACATCCCTGCATTCCTTCCACCGCCTCCTTTGCTCAGGTTCTCATCTCCTTCACATACTCTTTTCGTGGTCTCTTAACTGGGGTCGCTGTCTTGGCTCTGCCTTCATTGGGTCTTCGAATCCCACCCTAGATGTATCCTCCCCAAGGTACGTCAGATCTGGTCAAGTTCTTCTTGAGTTCTTTCCGATTCTGCGATGACTTTGGAATAAGATCCAAGTGCCCAACCCGGGATTCTGACCCATCTTGGCTCTCACCCATCTTCCTTCCTAACCTAGTCCCTGCTGTCCTGTGCCAGCCGCACAGACATGCCCACCTGTACACCTCAACCCTCGCTCCTGCACTCCCCTCAGCCCAAATGCCTTCACCAGTGCTACTGCTCAGACTCCAAATATCTTCACCAGTGCTACTGCCCAAACTCCTACTGATACGCCCATGCCCAGCTCAATGCCCCTTCCTCCAAAAATCTTCCTTGGATTCTCCCAATGCGAACAAATCTCCATTTTTCCCTGTCTTCCCCAGACGCAACAGTCACACTGCATCCCCATCACTCTAAACGTGCCCTCCCCTCAAGGCTCCTGTCTTTCTTATGATGGACTCGGGAATGGGTCTGTCTCCCCACAGGAACTCCTAAGGCCAGGGCTATGTCTTCGTCCTTTTCTCTTTTCCTTTTTTTTTTTTTTTTTTTTTGAGACAGGGTCTCACTCTGTCACCGGCTGGAGTGCAGTAGTACAATCTTGGCTCACTGCAGCCTCAACCTCCCACGCTCAAGTGATCTCCCACCTCAGCCTCCTGAGTAGCTGAGTTAATTTTTGTATTTTTTGTAGAGACACGGTTTGGCTATGTTGCCCAGGCTGGTCTTGAACTCCTGGCCTCAAGCAATCCATCCACCTCAGCCTCCCAAAGTGTTGGGATTACAGGCGTGAGCCACTGCATCTAGCAGGGCTGTGTCTTCTTCGCCCTGAACACCCCTCGGTCTCCACAGTCATGCTGTGTCCATGGCAGAACTCAGCAGGAAACAGACATCCCGCAGAAGCCAGTACCTCCAATGTGACTATGATCATCTTTCCAACAAGCCCAATAAACTAACCCACTGTCCCAACCATCAAAAATATTTAAAAAGCTATAACTTTATTATAGTTGCCAGTATGTCCTATTAAATCGTTATGATCATAACTAGGTTTCAAAATGACACACGAAAACTAAAAACAAATTAAAAGTAAAATTCAGGGGCAGGGCACAGTGGCTCACGCCTGCAATCCCAGCACTTTGGGAGGCCGAGGCGGGTGGATCACCAGGTCAGGAGTTTGAGCCTAGCGTGGCCAGTATGGTGAAACCCTGTCTGTACTAAAAATACAAAAATTAGTCGAGCATGGTGGCTCGTGCCTGTAATCCCAGCTACTCGGGAGGCTGAGGCAGGAGAATTGCTTGAACCCAAGAGGTGGAGGTTGCAGTAAGCCAAGACCGTGCCACTGCACTCCAGCTTGGGCGACAGAGTGACACTCCATCTCAAAAAAAAAAAAAAGTAAAATTCAGGACCTTAGTGACCTTTAGGTTACCAATAATTGCTCCATGTACACCCCATCTTGTCTCCTGCTTGTTACTCAACCGTGAATCCTTTCCCTGACTTCTGCTGCTTCCTGAGGCAGGGACACAGCCCCAGAAATAGTCTTAGTGGAAGTTAAAATATTGACGACACACAGGGGAATAGTTAGGAGCATATCACCCTGGTTTCCAAGCCTGGGCGTCATGGGCAAGTTCCTTCACGTCTCCAAGCCTCAGCGTCTCCGTCTCTAAACCGGGAGAACAATCGGATTGACCTGAAAGCCTGCTGAAGGGCTAAATAAGATGAGTGCGCAGAAGCCAGGCGTGGTGGCTCACACCTGTAACTCCAGCACTTTGGGAGGCCGAGATGGGTGAATGGCTTGAAGTCAGGAATTTGACACCAGCCTGGCCAGCATGGCAAAACCCCATCTCTCCAGCAACATGGAGATTTGTTCACGTTGGGAGAATCAAATAAAGGTAGAAAAATTAACCTGGCGTCATGGTACACACCCGTAATTCCCTCTACTTGGGAGGCTGAGGCAGGACAACTGCTTGAACCCGGGACGAGGAAGTTGCAATGAGCCACGATCATGCCACTGCACTCCAGCCTGGGTGACAGAGTAAGATTCCATCTCAAAAAAAAAAAAAACAAAAGTAAATAAAGGTGAGTGATGAGTACACAGAAAGAATGTGGCCACAGGAAGTGATAGTGATGCTGCACTGGCCATAGAAACAAAGGGATGTGTTGTCTCTTGGCCCTGGGCACTGGGAGCCGGCCTCCTGGGCAGGGTACATTAGCACTCCTAATCCACTTTCAAAACCCCTGAGCTCCTGTGTCTTCTCCTCCACAGGACCAAAGAATCACAAGATATAGGGCCAAATATCACCCCCTGCATACTTGCTAACAGCAAACAGAAGGTATTCCCTTGCAGTGCAGACATCTGCTGTGAGCACCTAACCCAGCCAGGCACCCAGCCCCACCCAGGGCAGACGGCCAGGCACACTGAGCTCCCAGCATCTCCACCTAGGAAGCCTTCCTGCCAAAACTGCTGAAATCAAGGGCAGGCAACACTTTAGACCTCATTTCCAGACACAGAGGGGAGAGAGGGACAGCTGGCAATAATCGGATAAATCCAGAAGGAGGAACAGTCTACCAGACAACTAGCCTGATCTCTTTAAAAAGTCAGTGTCACAGTGGGGACAAAAGAAGGTGCTGGAAAGAACAGAGGAGCATTTGAGATTAAATGAGCAAAAACATAACCCTCAATTAATCCTTAATTGGATCTTAGGTTTTTTTTTTTTTTTTTTTTAATAAAAACAACCGTAAGAGACCTTTTGGAGACAAGGAGATTTGAATATGGGGTGGGTATGAGATGGTATTAGGGAATTGTTGTTAATTGTATTCAACTTGATAAGGATTTTGTGGTTATGTAGAAAGTTATCCTTATTTTTCTGAATGTCCATGGGGAAGAATTCAAGGGTAAAATATCAGTGTCTGCAACTTACTTTGAGCACCTTGAGGAGAATATATGTATGTATGTGTGTGTGTGTGTGTGTGTGTGTGTGTGTGTATGCGTGTGTGTATATGTGTATATATATGTATATGCATGTATAAAGTCAATATGGCAAAGTGCTAGTAATTTTGAGTCTGGGCACGGAATAGAGATATTCATTACCCTTGCCTTGTAATTTTCCCACTTGCTCGAAAACATTTCATAATAAATAGACAAAAGGATTTCGGGGGGGCCAAGACCCCAGCCCTTGGTGTGCTTGGTAACCCTCCAATCAGAATCTAAGAATATCAGGTCTCCTTAGAGAGTCACCTTGCTCTCTGCCACTGCGAGAAGCTTCAGCTGTCTGGTGTTCAAAGTTTTCACTCAACTATACATCCCTTTGTAGCAGCGGCTGTCCTTGACTACTCACAATTGCCCTGAGGACAGACTCGCTTTCAGAAAGAGCTTGCATCTTTCAATGGGGATAATTACATCCTGAGCAATATATTTTTATTAGATTTTTAAACAGAAAGCTTAAGTGACTGTAAATGGTCAAACCAGTTCCCTCTTCCTTCCCAGAAAAGGAAGACAGAACATGGGCAGAAGGTAGCAAGGCCAACCTTGATCTCTGCCTTTCCTCCGTCCTCAGGACCTCAGCATTCCAGCAGCAAGGGAGGCAGAGGAGGAAGAAGGGAAGTCACAGGTGAAGCTGTAGATACAGAGCTGGGTAGAGCTGCAGGCTTCAGTGCTGACTGAGTTAAAAAATGGGGCTGCTGGGGCTCAAGCAGCTTCCAAAGCCCAGCTGCTTGGAAGCCACTCACTGTGATACCTGGTCCTCACCTGCAGCCAAGGCTGAATCAGCCCATTGATAGGTCTTATTCCGCCCTCCACAGCTGCACTTGTTAAAAAAAAAAAAAACAACTTTTGAACTGAAATATTACAAACTAAAGTGCACAAATCAGTTGTACAAACCGAACACTGGGTCGTCAGCCCCCAGGTCAAAAACAACACACTCAGCCCCCTGCCCCCCGTCCTGTGTCCCTCCCAGTCACCATGTCCTCCCACAGGGAATCATCTTCCTGACTTGCATCACTGTGGAGCAGTGTCGCCTGGTTCTGAACTTCCCATACATGGAATCATGCTGTCTGTGCTCGTTTTGGGTCTGGCAGCTTCCACTCAGCATGCTGACTGTGAGATGCTTCTGCGTTGCTGCACGTGGCCATGCTGCACATTCTCATTGCTATGTGATATTCCGTGGTGTGGCTCTGCTATGATTGATTTGTCCATTCTCCTGTTAGTGGGCATTTCAATTTGCAGGTGTTAGAAACAGCACTGTGGCAAAGCTCCTAAGTGGTGAGCATATGTGCATGTCTCTCATGGGCATCTACCTAGGAGCGGAATTGTTGGGTCATCAGAAACACACATGTTCAGCTCCATGATGCCTTATAAATATCGGAGTTGGTTGGCAACATTTAGAATTTAAGAGATGTAGGCAGGGCACGGTAGCTCACACCTGTAATCCCAGCACTTTGGGAGGTCGAGTCAGGTGGATCACGTGAGTCCAGGAGTTTGAGACAAGCCTGGCCAACATGGTGAAACCCTGTCTCTACTAAAAATACAGAAAAAAATAGCTGGGCATGGTGGCATGAACCTTTAGTCCCACCTACTCCGGTGGCTGAGGTAGGAGGATTGCTTGAGTCTGGGGGGTGGAGTTTACAGTGAGCCAAGATCACACCACTGCACTCCAGCCTGCGGTGACAGAGTGAGCCCCTGTCTCACAAAAAAAAAAAAAGAATTTGAAACATTTAGCATAAAAATCAGGATAATATCTCTTCTTTCCAAATGGAAAAAAAATGAGTTGGGGGTTTGGGCTCCCCATTTTGTCAAGCCCCAACCCAGCCTGCCTGTGTCACTTCCCCAGCTCCTAGAGGCATCCTGACTTGGTAAATGATCTGAGTGTGCTTTTACTTCAAGTGCATAATGAAAATTACTGAGCTGACTGAGCTTCCCCAGTGAGTCCATTCTGAATGAACCCGGGAACCAGAGGACTGTGCTCATGTTTCTCCAGTAGAGTCTAAGGCCTTGAGTGGGAATCAGTTGCCCCTGATGTATGCCGGGTGCAGTGGCTCACACCTGTAATCCCAGCGCTTTGGGAGGCCAAGGCAGGTGTATCACCTGAGATCAGGAGTTCGAGACCAGCCTGGCCAACATGGAAAAACCCTGTTTCCACTAAAAATACAAAAATTAGCCAGCCATGGTGGCAGGTGCTTGTAATCCCAGCTACTTGGAAGGCTGAGACAGGAGAATCGCTTGAACCTGGGCGGCAGAGGTTGCGATGAGCAGACATCCTATCTGGGCAACAGAGTAAGACTCCGTCTCAAAAACAAAAAACAAACAAAAAAACCCTAATTGCCCCTGATGTGGCGTAACCGAAGCTGAAACAGCTGAGGGCAGGTCGGGACCTCCCAGCTGCTCTCTCTACTCAGCACCTTCTGCAACCTCCTGTTTATTCCGTCCTGTGCCAGCCTCCCAACCCTCTAACTGCACAGATGGGCCGTTACTCACACTCCCATCACCTCCAGCCTGACCTGATACATAATCTCTTTCTTCCAAGCTGTCTCCTTCTCAGGATGCCTTTTAATTTCACTTAAACAACATAAAATGATAGAGAAAAGGAAATTTCCTTCCCACCTCCTCTCCCCAGCCCCTCAGGTTCCCTCCCCAGAGGCAACCACCATGTCTAATGTCTTAACCATTTTTCGAAAACGGAATAAACACACACCCTACCCTTGTCTGCTTGGACGCAGGCTGGTGCCTTCAGTGAGGTCTGTTCTGCAGCTTGCTCCTTGCGTCTCTTGCTGGGCCTTGATGGTGGCGTATAAGTAGATTCTCCTGATACTTTTGAACAGCTGCAAAGTGTTCTCTTGCCTTTATGACCATTATTTATTTAGCCAGTCCCGTAATGAGGGCTTTTTGGTCATTTCCAATCCACTACTATCACAAACAACACTGTAGTGGGTATCTTGATACACGTATCTGCACACATGAGCAGGTAGAGCTGCAAAATAGAATCCTAGACCTGTGACTGCAGGTCAGAGGAGGTCTGCATTTCTTGATCAATCATGCCAAATTGCCCTTTAAAAGGACTGCACCCATTTACACTGCCTCTAGCAATATGTGAGCAGCTCAAGTGAGCTCTGGAAAATGCCTCTCTGATCACACTCCTTCTAATTTAAAGCAACCCATGCCCAACTCTGACTGTGCGGCAGAATTCCGACCCAATTTCAAAGCCACGCTGTAAGTGAGGCCCGGAACCCTGAGGTTCTGATTGAGTTAATTAAGATGTGGCCCAAGGCCGGGCGTGGTGACTCACGCCCAACACTTTAGGAGGCTGAGGCAGGTAGATCACGAGGTCAAGAGACCGAGACCATCCTGGCCAACATGGTGAAACCCCATCTCTACTAAAAATACCAAAATTAGCTGGGTGTGCTGGCATGTGCCTGTAGTCCCAGCTACTCGGGAGGCTGAGGCAAGAGAATTGCTTGAATCTGGGAAGGGGGCAACAGAGTGAGACTCTGTCTCAAATTTAAAAAAAATATGTCGCCCAGTCATTGGAGATTTTTTTAAAGTTCCCCAAGTGATTCTAGCATGTTCCAGGGTAGAGAACCACAGCTTTAAATTCACCAGTAGTTCCCCATGCCTGTTCCCACCGCATAAAGTCCACATTCCTCAGCCAAGTGGAGAAGGCCTTTCATTTGCTGATGGCTACCTGCCTCTCTGCCCTTCTTCCTGGAACCCACTACTTCATAACCAACTCTCTGGCCTTGCTGAATCCGTTTCAGCTTCCCAGAAGCGTGGTGTTCTCCAACCCATCTGCCTTGACCCATCCTGCCCCTTCTGCCAGTACCTGCTTCTCCACCTTGCCAGCTGCTGCTCACCCCTCAAGGTTTAATTAACCAGGGGTTCCATTTTTAGGAGCCTCCCCTGACCTTCCTGGGGAGGAACAGACACAGTGATGTACTGGGGGCAACAGGCACAGGCTTGCAAGAGCTGGTCCTTAGCATCTCTTCCCAACTCCCCGTTCAGTGATGCTCTTAGGTTGACACTGCTCATAGCAGGGGTACTTATGCCACAGCAACTGGCAAATGCCACATCTCAGGAGCTTTCTTTCCTTCTCCCAGAAAGCCAGCTATTACCAATTAACATCACGCAGGTGTTACAAAGCTCCTCTGCATGCTCAAGGCAGCCCGAGATTTCATCAACTCCAGCTCCTCTCATGCTATTATCAGACTTTTCAACAGATAGCAGTGAAGATGATGAAAATAATAATGGCTTACACTTACTGAGCATGTGCGTGTGCCAGACACTGAAATGAAGACTTTACAAGCACGAACTCATTTGCTCCTTACAATAACCCTGAGAGGCAAGGACTACCGCTACCTCCACTGCCCTGAGGCACAGAGAGGAAAGGCAACTTGCCTGAGGTCACACAGCCGTGACAGTAGATGTTCAATCAATGTCTGTCCCGCGGAGGGGAATCCTAACTTCTGCAAGCACGTGCTGAGTGGCCTGGCTAGATAGATAAGGCAGGACCTTATCCTCAACAAATTGCAAATATCCCTGATGGTTTGTGACTGGCCTGTCCCGTCCTTCAGGCACAGCTTGTATTAATTAGCCATGGCTGCTATAACAAAAGCTGTAAACTTAGTAGCTTAAAATAATGCAAATTTAATATCTTACAGTTCGGAGGCCAGAAGTCTAAAATGAGTCTTATGGTGCTAAAATCAAAGTATCTTCAGGGCCGTGTTCTTTCCTGGAGGCTCCAAGGGAGAAGTTATTCATTGTCTTTTCCAGCTTTTAGAGGTCACCTGCATTCCCTGGCTCGTGGTCCCTTCCTCCATCTTCAAAGCCAGCAGTGTCTGATTGCATGCTTCTCACAACACATCACATCACCTCTCTCTCTCTCTCCGCTTCTCACATTACATCACCTCTTTCCCCCTTCCCCTCTCCCTCCCCCGTCCCCTCCCTTCCCCATCCCCCCTTTTCTCTCCCCATCCCACTTCCTTCCCCTCCCCTCCCCTCCTCGCCTTTCTCTTCTGCTTCCCTCTTGCACATTTAAGGACCCATGATATTGGACCCACCTGGTGAATTCAAGATACTCTCACTACTTAAGATCAGCTGATGAGCACCCTTAATCCATCTACAACCTTAATTCCCCTTCCCCATGTCAAGTAACATACGTGCAAGTTTAGGAACTAGGACATAGACATCTTTCAGAGGCCAATATTCTGCCTCCCACAGGGCTCCCCCTTTTCTTGCTCCATTGCAGGACAAACACAACTCCCTCTTTTGAAGGACATTTCAAGAAAGAGCCAGGCCTTGGTGACATCTAAGAAGGTAAGAGCTAGATATGATCACATCCACCAATTTGGGGAGTTGGGGACCTCATTCCACCAAAACAGTGCAGAGAGATATGCTCAATCTAATTTTGATGATGATGATGATGGGTGAGGTGATGTATTAGGTAGAGCAGGGCCAAGTTCTACGGGCTTTGCAGAAATGAACTCTGGGTGGATGGGAACTCTTCTTCCTCCTCTGGCTTCCTGTGCTACTCCTTCTCACCCACAGCCCAGTGCAGCCACCAGCGCCACTTCTAGATGATCTCACCGGGCCAGCACCCACTACCCATACCAAAGTCTCCATGTCTTTGGGTCCAAATTCTCAGGAAAGAGAGAGAGCAAATTCGATTGGTTCATCTCAGCCTATGGGTGAAGCCCTCTTGGTTTAGGTGTCCTTCCTTTGCCTGATTAGACAAAGAATATCTTGGTCCTATCTGATTGGCTAGGGCCAGGAGGAGCAGGTGTACTGGATATAAATACCATCTGTCATAGGCAGAATAATGCCCCCCAACACCCCTCCCCCCATCAGCTCAGCAAAGATGCCCATGCAACCTGTAAATATGGAAATATGTTCCTTTGCATGGCAAAAGAGGCCACGAGTCAAGGGATGCAGAAGGCCTCTAGGAACTGGAGAGGGTACCGAAATGCATTCTCCCCTAGAGCCTCCAGAAAAATCCCAGTCCTGCCAACACCTTGACTTTATCCCTATGAGACCGCTTGTAGACTTCTGGCCTCCAGAACTGTAAGATAATGAATTTGCATTATTTTCAGCTTCTACGTTGGCATTATTTGTTACCACAGCCATAAGAAACGAAACTCACATGTGGTCACTGTGGTTCATCCCTTGATCAGAAAAATGTGGCGGAAGACACACTCAGAAGAGAGTCTGGGCGGGGCATTTCTACATATGCCTCTAGTTCCAGACTTCCAGGATGCCGGGAAGATGGGAGATGGTTACTGTCCCTGATTAGCTGAGGTCAAGTGTCCATACCGGGGAGGGACATGGGACTAGAAGACAGTGGCTCTAAGCCAAAAGGTGTCTGGGACTTCACAAAGGCTCAGTGGACACTGCAGGGAAGGGGCTGACAGGGCTGAACACTGGGCTGAGGGAAAGGTCCTACAACCTGGGCAAAGTGATCATGCTGACAGAAGGCGCTGAGCCGTGGAAAAAGCACTGGACTGCGAGTCCACACTGAGCCTGGCAGTGCCATCCACTGGCTGCGAGGGCTCAGGCAGCACTCTCCCTCCGCTGGGTCTCAGTTCCTCTATATGTAAAATGAGGAATCAGCACTAAGTCACTAAATCAAGCCTTCTTTTTTTAAAAGATTTTGAACAGCAGACTCCTGTATTCATACTAAATCTTTCTTGTGTCACTTGGAAAAAACTGCTAAGATGGTAACCGTGGCTGGGCCCAGTGGCTCATACCTGTAAGCCCAGCACTTTGGGAGGCAGACGCGGGCAGATCACTGGAGGCCAGGAGTTCAAGACCAGCCTGGCCAACATGGGGAAACCCCATCTCTACTAAAAACACAAATATTAACCGGGTATAGTGGCGGGCAACTGTAATCCCAGCTACTCAGGAGGCTGAGGATCAAGAATTGCTCGAACCCAGGAGATGGAGCCTGCAGTGAGCCAAGATCTCACCACTGCACTCCAGCCTGACCAACAGAGCGAGACTCTGTCTCAAAAAAAAAAAAAGATAATCATAATAATAGCAAGCATTTGAGTAGGACTCACTTTGTGACAGGCACTTTGCTAAGAGTTTACCAATGTAAATTGATAAACTCACAACAAATCAATAGAGAGGTGTTATCATCTTCAGCTCACGGACAAAAAAAAATTAAGGCACAGAGAGGTTAAGAAATTGGATCAAGGTCACCCAGCAGGGAATTGGCAAATTCTTGATTTGAACCTGGATACTCAGGATCCAGAGAGAACTGAGAGGGAGAGGGGTAAGTTAAGGGAGATTTAGCCAGAGACGCTGTCCGGACAAATTAGAAACAGCTGAGAGAGGTGGGGAGACAGCTGGCGGGGCAGGAGGAACACGAGCTGGAAAGATAATTCTGAAGTCTCTTCTAACAGCTCCGTTGGAGCAGCTGTGGGGTGTGAGGAACAGGGGAGTCGGGGGAAGGAGGGAAGCTTCTCTGTAACCGGCGGGTGCTCTGGGATCTCTTTGAGTGGCTCTGGGTGGACACTGGAGCACGCTGGGCCACAGCGTTTATTGGGGTTACACTTACCATCTTATGATAGAAACAGAGCAGAGTGCAGCTGCCATGGCTGAGGCACAGGTAGCAGGTCCAGGGGTTCATCCTTTTGTCCTCCCTGTTGTTACTGCCCAGGCCAGGCCCCACAATCATTTCTGCAGAGACCTAGGGCTTCAGGCAAAACCATTTGAAAACCGCAACACCAAATGGACCTCCATTCGGTCAGTTCTCTGCTCTGCCTGGATTTGACCCCACTGCCAAGGTCACAGAGAGCCCACCTAGGCCAGCAGCACCTGTCATCCCCTGCAGGCAGCTGTGGAAGGCTCACTCTCTAATCTCCCTCTCTCCTGGATCCTCACATCAAAACTCAAGTGTCCGATAAGGGATGGTTCTTTTTTTTTTTTTTTCTTTGAGACGGAGTCTCGCTCTGTCACCCAGCCTGGAGTGCAATGGCACAATCTCGGCTCACTGCAACTTCCACCTCCTGGGTTTAAGCAATTCTCCTACCTCAGCCTCCTGAGTAGCTGGGACTACAGGCGCCTACCACCATGCCCAGCTAATTTTTGCATTTTTAATAGAGACAGGGTTTCACTATGTCGGCCAGGCTGGTCTCAAACTCCTGACCTTGTGATCCACCTGCCTCAGCCTCCCAAAGTGCTGAGATTACATGCGTGAGCCACCATGCCCAGCCTAAGTTCTAACCAGCAAGGTGAACTTGAGCAAGCCTCCTCTCAGACCCCCATGGCCTTGACTATCAAATGCAGTGATGAAGATAACTTACATACAGAAGCCAGGAGCCTGGTCTTCAAACACTCTTAAGAAGATGAAGAACACTCAACGTATAGTGAGCATCTAAGACGCTGGTTTTGCAACTGCAGCCATCATTGGTTTCACTGTCCTTATTTAACTGAGAAACTCAAGGCCCAGAGAGGTGAAGTGATTGACCAAGGACACACAGCCAAGCAGTGCAGAGTCCAAGTTCACACCCAGGCCCTGGACCGATGCCTCTTCCTCGTCACCTAGACAACCAGCCAACCAGCACAGGAGCTTGCACTGATGGTTCTAATTTGTCCTGCCCGGAACCCTCTCTTCTTCCCATGTTTTGCAGACAAGACAACTGAGGCTCAGAAGCACTAACTCACCTGCCCAAGGTCACCCAGCCTTCCACATAGGAGCTGGGATCAGGTGTGTATGTGGATCCCAAGCTCCCATCTCTTCCTATTCCTGTTCTGTAATGTAGACCCCGACTCCCACCCAGGGCTCAGAGGCTGGGCTTCGTCTGAACCTGTCCCAGTCCTGGGCTGGTTAAAAGCAGCAAAAAGTTCCTCCTGCAGCTTCAACTGGAGCATGTCCCCATCATCAGCGTACCCCGAGAGCCTCTGGGGTGCCTGGGGACAGGTAGCTGTGGATGCCCCAGCCCCGGCTTGCCCTCTGCCCCTCCTGAGTTGTACTCCTCCAGGGCAGGGGAGGAAGGACAGCTCCCCTTGCCTCCTAGGTGGTTGGCAGAGCGGCCGCTGCTGCTGCTGCTCCTTCCTGCTGCCTGCTGATGGAGAGATTATTTCTAAGCCCTTCCCATCCCCCGCCACCCACTGGCTTCTCTGGCACCCCACACTGGCTGTCCCTGTCGGACTTGAAGTGCAGAGTCAGTTGCTAAAGCAGCACAGCTGCCCTGGCTCCCTCCCAGCAAGAACCCCCAGACCCTCATCTCTCAAAAGGAAAGGAACTTCTGGGTCCTTTAAAAAAAATTCCACCCCCCTCCCCCAGGACTCTTCTGCAGCTGCTAGAGAGAGAGATGCAGAATGAATGAACTTCTGGCTTTTGGAGGAGGCACGGGAAGGAAGATTGGAGAGTAACTGCCAGAAACTGCTGTTTGTGGGATTTTCTTCCCTCGCCTTCATCTCCACAACAAACCTGTCTTTCCCTGGGCACCAACACATGGGCTCCCCTTGCTGGGCAGAGAAGCAGCTGGAAACAGTTTCCCCGAGACAAGAGGGTAAGTTAAACTTGAGGGGAAGAGTTAGTGCTTGCTGCAGGCGTTGCAGGGTGTGGGGAGGCTGAGACTGTTAAACCCCCTTGGCAAAAGTGCTGTTTTGAGTGAATTCCTTTCCCATGCTCCGGAAGGGGCTGTTTGCCAGCTGTTTGGAAAGCTGTAGATTGCAAAATTGGGTTTATTTTGTGAATGCAGAAAGGGCAGTTTTCAGGTTCTGGAAGGAGCCCAGGCTGAGGGACAGAGTGCTGGGTTGGATTTAGATTTGCTGTGTGACCTTGGACAAGTTACTTAAGTTCTCTGGGTCTTGGTTTTTGTACCGGGAAAATGAGGAAGCTTGCAAAGGGCTCCCCAGATTTCAAAATACTCCTCTCTCTGCAGGCTCCTCATCCTCCTCTGGCCATCCTCTGTGAGTGAAGTAACGCACACAGAACCACAGAAGGTTTAGTGGGAGCAAGCGTGTGCAGTAGGCTGCGATTCACTCTGCACTGTCCACCAGAATCCAGCCGGCTCTGAAACAGAGAGGAACTTTGACTTCCATTCAGCTGCCGAGTTTTTCTCTAGATTGGCGTGCAGTGCCTCTGAAAATGTAAGCTTACAGATGCTTTGGAAATGCCTCGGGCTAGAATGAATAGCGTAAGAAATGGTTGTAGGACCTGAAAGTGACAACTGTGGAAAGGACTTTTTAAACATGTGGATGGGCTAAACCTAAACCACTTGTGCTAAGTCAAGCAACTCAGATAGGTCTGCAATGGAGGCAGTAGCAGAGGCCCTTTTATTTCTTTTTGTCTTTTTGAGATGGAGTCTTGCTCTTGTCTCCCAGGCTGGAGTGCAGTGGTGCAATCCTGGCTCACTGCAACCTCTGCCTCCCGGGTTCAAGTGATTCTCCTGCCTCAGCCTCCTGAGTAACTGCGACTATAGGCATGTGCCACCACACCCAGCTATTTTTTTATTTTTAGTAGAGATGGGGTTTCGTTGGTCAGGCTGGTCTCAAACTCCTGACCTCAGATGATCCGCCTGCCTTGGCCTCCCAGAGTACTGGGATTATAGGCATGAGCCATGGCACCTGGAGGCTCCTTCATTCTGCAGATAAAAGACCATGGGCCCAGAGAGGGGGAGTAACTGACCAGAGGTCACACAGCAAGGCTGGCTGAGGCAAGCACGCAATGAACACGGGGGAGTACTGTGATTGTAAATGTGCGATGCTCTTCCATCCTCCTGGCAAAGTCCTCCCCAAATGAGGAAGCAAACAGAGGGATTAAGTGGAACTGGCAGAGTTCCTCCTGAGACCTAGATGCTTAGATGCTGTGCTAAGGACGGCCACATTCCTGGGCTCCTCAAACCTTTAATAACAGACCCTGGCTGAACCTTCTTGATGCTAGGTGCTTGCTAAACAGGAGGCAAGACACGCAAGCTTTCTGTGCCTCAGCATCCTCATCTATCAAATGGAGATCTTATGTCTATCTCATCAGGTTGTTGGGGTGAGTTAGTTAGGGGAAGCCAGGCATGTCAGAAGCATCCAGAAGTGTTATTAATACACACTTTCCTGTATATTACTGCATATAACCCTCACTGTGCCCTGCGATGTGGGCACTCAAACTGCCCCAGTCATAGAGATAAAGCAAAGAACTCAGAGACACTCAGTAACCCACCTGCACTGGCAGTCTGTAAGGGATTGGTCCTTGCCAGTGAACTTGAGAGCCGACACTCTTAAGCTCTATTTTTACCACCTGTACCTTGCAAGATTGGCACGAGTCTTGTCATTTGAATGAATGATGCTGAGATCAGAGAGGTTAAGCCACATATCTGAGACCACACAGCCCAGAAGTGGCACCACTCTGACTTGTCCAGCTCAGGACTGAATTACTCAAGTCCCATTCCATGCAATATCTGTTCTGGAGACATTCTTCTGAGATATCAGTAGATGCACCACCAGGAAAGGATTTGGTTCACTGATGTAACCCAAGCACATACTAGGTGCCCAATAAATTTGTGTTGAACTAAAGGTTAAAAGAACGAGCTAGGCGCAGTGGCTCACACCTGTAATCCCAGCACTTTGGGAGGCTGAGGTGGGCGGATCATGAGGTCAAGAGTTCAAGACCATCCTGGCCAACACGGTGAAACCCATCTGTACTAAAAATACAAAAATCAGCTGGGCATGGTGGCGGGTGCCTGTAATCCCAGCTACTTGGGAGGCTGAGGCAGGAGAATCACTTGAACCCGGGAGGCAGAGGTTGCGGTGAGCTGAGATTGTGCCACTGCACTCCAGCCTGGTGACAGAGTGAGACTCCATCTTAAAAAAAGAAAAAAAAAAAATGAGCCAGGCGGAGGCAGGTGCAGGAAAGCAAATGTAAGAACATCTGCATTCGTGACATTCGGGACTCTTTGCCCCAAGACTGATTTCCCCTCCTTTTTCTTGCTCTTTGTCCCTTGGGTGGCAGACTGGTGAACCCAGCGCTTCCCTGCTGGGCGGCCTTCAGCGATGCCCATGCCTTCCAGAGACCGGGGCCTGCATCCCAGATACCACCACTATGCTTCCCACAGCCCTTGGAGTCAGCTCCTGTCCAGCCCCATGGAGACGCCGACCATCAAGGGCCTTTACTACCGCAGGGTGCGGAAGGTGGGCGCCCTGGGCGCCTCCCCGGTGGACCTGAAGAAGGAGATCTTGATCAACGTCGGGGGCAAGAGGTATCTCCTCCCCTGGAGCACACTGGATCAGTTCCCGCTGAGCCGCCTGAGCAAACTCCGGCTCTGCCGCAGCTACGAGGAGATCGCGCAGCTCTGTGACGATTACGACGAGGACAGCCAGGAGTTCTTCTTCGACAGGAGCCCCAGCGCCTTCGGGGTGATCGTGAGCTTCCTGGCGGCCGGGAAGCTGGTGCTCCTGCAGGAGATGTGTGCCCTGTCCTTCCAGGAGGAGCTGGCCTACTGGGGCATCGAGGAGGCCCACCTGGAGAGGTGCTGCTTGCGGAAGCTGGTGAGGAAGCTGGAGGAGCTGGAGGAGCTGGCCAAGCTTCACAGGGAGGAGGCTTTGCAGCAGCAGAGGGAGGCCCGCCACCCACCCTCGCAGTCCTCGCGCTGGGGCCTCTGCATGAACCGGCTGCGCGAGATGGTGGAAAACCCGCAGTCCGGGCTGCCCGGGAAGGTCTTCGCTTGCCTCTCCATCCTCTTCGTGGCCACCACTGCCGTCAGCCTGTGCGTCAGCACCATGCCCGACCTCAGGGCGGAGGAGGACAAGGTGAGTGGCCTCTGATGGGGCCCCATGGCTCCATCTGCCAGGGTGCCTGACGTCTTCCTGTTTCAAAATAAGAAGAAAAAAATGAATATTATCCAATGTGGATTATATTCATTTTTAGACCATCAGTCATAAAAGATCATTTTTAATCTTTGTTTTTTTTTTTTTGTCCTACAAAGGCTAAAGTGCCTAAGGCTCATGGTGGAAGTCACTATGTGGCTCTCAGCCACGCGTGGACTTGGTGGGCCAGACAGACCCAGCCTCACCTCTCCCAGCTCTCCCGACTCCGTGACTGTGGGCAAATCCCTCCACCTCCTCTCTGAGCCTATCTCCCGCTCTGTGAAATGAGTAACCTCGCCACAACGGTTTACTCACCCAATGAACTCAACACATATTTACTAAATAGCACTCTGCACTAGGCCCTAGACCAGGTCAAAAACATGAAATCCCTGCCTTCTTGAGCTAATGTTCTCCTGGGCATCCCCACTCCATTTTCAAATGAGGAAACTGAGGGACAGGACATTTATTTTCACTGGAGCTGCATAGTAAGGACACCAGTGATGTAAAGGCCCCCAGGCCTCAGTTTCCCTACAGTGCTCAGTGTCTCCGGCAGTCTCAGTGGTTGGGAAACTCACAGATGAGCTGATTTGTAAGCCACCCTGCCCCAGGAGGCCAGAGCAAAAAGTGCGGCTTGCCCACACCTTCATCCCCTTTCCAGGGAGTTACAGGAGACCTGGAGACACCCTGCCTCCACCCGGGGACCAGATGGTCCGAGAAGCGAAATAAGAACTTAGCATTTTATGGAGAGGGTTATTGGAAAGCTTCAAACAGAGAACTGGATTGTTTCCTGATTTAAAATGTCACTCCTCTCCTGAATGGAGCTCCTCCAGGGCTCCCCATCATCCTAACGTCTGGAGCTCACCTTATAATCAGCAGAGAGAGAAGCTAAACACATACGTAAGATGGTGCATGCTCTATTTGGCTCAGAACAGTTGCCAGCCCAGCTAACTTCCCTTTCCTTCAAGATAGGTCCCAGGGCAAGACAACAGGATCAGAGAACTTGCCGGATAGAAAGGACTTCAATGGAGAAGCAGCCCATGCCTCACACACTGTAGGGTTCCAATAAGTATGGGTTGAATAAAATGTGCCTTGTCTAAACTACAAACGTTTTGCCCTAAAGAAAAAAACCCTACAAAATATTTGGACCTTTAAACAGCTTGTTTTCTCATGGAGAAGACAGAAAGTCCTATCACAGGCATTTTTTCATTCTATAGCATAAAACCATGTGATTTCAGAGCCTGCTTGTTCACAGAATATTTATGTATAGACTCTGCAGTAAAAAGATTAAGATAAAACCAGCGACTTCCCTACCCCATTTCTTAAGGATGCCCCGATCCCAATTAATAAAAAAGGCCCCCAGATGCCCACAAGCCTGTTCCTCTTAGGGATTTCCAGGAAGGGGAGAAATTGTGTAGGAGCCAGGGTTTCAGTTGTGCAGAGGGCCAAGATCTTTTCAAAATCTTATGCTTTGAAAATTACAAAGGGTATGAACCGAGGCCCAGCTTAACGGTGACTTGGAAAATGAAATTAGAGGTGGGAGGTGGGCCTGCAGACCAGGGCAGCCCAAAGTTTCAGCCAAGGGTCACGCAGCCAGCCACATTTCCTCCTGGGATAAGAGAGATTTATGCCCGGGCCCAGCCACGATATCCTTGTGCTTTCTCCTTAGTGAAAGCGCCTTTGTGTGTGCTGCCTGGAGACAGACAGAGGTGCAGGCTGGAGAGTGTGTTCCTGTTTAGATAATAATTCAGAGAGCAGGGAGGCTGAGGACGGGGCAGTCTTCATTCTTCCAAGACTGTGACCTTCCATTTATGTAAGAGGACGATGTCCTCTTCCTGGACACACGTGCTCTGTGTTCCATATTTCCCCTCAGGGAATATCAGTCTGAGAGGGGCCAGCTGCTTCTGGGCACAGGCAGTGCCCGTTGGGTGTGGGGCCAACGTCCTGTGACCCTGAAGGCATCCATGCAGATGAATTAATGTCACAATGGTGGGGTGTGTGGACAGACCCCAGAGCTATAACCCACAGAACTCCTCCATCAGAAGCAGAAGCCATGGGTGGGCATTGGCAGGAAGCAGTTTTCCGTTTTCTTTTTCTATCTTCTCATAGCAGTGTCCCTTGGAGTAAATCTGACAGTGGGGTAAAAGGTCTGTGCCTGAGATTGCAAATTACAATGGAGACCGGGCACCATGGTTCATGCCTGTAAGTCCAGCCGTCTGGGAGGCCAAGGCGAGTGGATCACCTGAGGTCAGGAGCTCAAGACCAGCCTGACCAACATGACGAAACCCCCTGTCTACTAAAAAATACAAAAATTAGCCAGGCATGGTGACAGGCACCTGTAATCCCAGCTACTCAGGAGGCTGAGGCAGGAAAATCTCTTGAACCCATAGGCAAAAGTTGCAGTGAGCCGAGATCGTGCCACTGCACTCCAGCCTGGGCAACAAAAGCAAAACTGCATCTCAAAAAGAAATTACAATGGAGAAGGGAAGAGGCAGTGTAGACAGGAAGGAGCAAGCCAGTGCCCGAGTTCTTCTAAGGGGCATCGGATTTTAAGTTCTGGATTTCCCTGGGGGACTCATCCCCAAAAGGGTGAAAGAACCGATGCTTCCTAAGTGCCCCCCGGAAGGCTGGCATTTCACATCATGGACTGACTTCATCCCTGCGGCAGCATAGGAAAGTATCACTTCTACCTGCATTTTACAGATGAGAAAACTGAGGCTCACGGAAGTTTTTTTTATCACTTTCTTAAGCTCACAATAAGTGGTAGAGCTGAGATTTGAATGCTCCTTTGATTGGCTCTAAAATCCGACCCCATATGACCACACGACACTGATACCATCTTTCTTTCTTTCCTTTTCCTTCCTTCCTTTCTTCCTCTTTTCCTTTTCTTCTTTTCTTCTTTCCTTCTCTCTCCTCTCTCCCTCCCTCTCTCTCTCTTTCTTATTTTAAATTTGAGACAGGGTCTTAGTTTGTCACCCAGGCTAGCGTGCAGCGGCATGATCTTGGCAGCTCACTGCTGTCTCGATCTCCTGGGCTCAAGCGATTCTCCCACCTCAACCCTCAGGTAGCTGGGACTACAGGTGTGCGTCATCACACCCAGCTAGTTTTTTGTATTTTCCCCATGTTGCCCAGGCTGGTCTCGAACTCCTGAGTTCAAGCAATCCACCTGCCTTGGCTTCCCAAAGTGCTAGGATTTCAGGCACGGGCCACCGTGCCCATCCCTATCTTTCGATTCTGGAACATTTCACCTCAGTCTAGAACCTCAGCCTCGGTGTCACTTTGTTTCTGAGGCAGCTGGACTTCATAAAACAACTCTCAGGCCAGCATAATGGAGCAGGGGGCAGACGCCCTGGCTGAATCTTGGCCTCACCCATGACTAATGCAGTGATCTTGGTAAAGTCACTTAACCTTCCCGGGCCTCAGTTTCCTAACATGTGAAATGGGGGTGCTCTAATTGCTTCCCTCAAAGGGTCATGTGATACATAAAGCAGCTGGGACAGTGCTGGCACACAGAGGTGCTCGGTGAACGTCCCTCATTGTGATCTTCATTCATTCATTCATTCATTCATTCATTCAGTAGTAGTTAACAGGTAACCAAACATTCATCCTTTCCCAAAATTCCTTCAACAACAGTCACTGAATTCCAATCCTCTGGGTGCTGGAGAGAACACAAATTTCTTACTTTCTTACTTCCTTGGAGCTTAGATTCTGAGCAGCCCTGCTTTTTTTGTTGTTTTTTAGACAGGGTCTCACTCTGTCACCTAAGCTGGAGTACAGTGGCCCAGTCTCAGCTTACTGCAACCTCTGCCTCCCAGACTCAAGTGATCCTCCCACCTCAGCCTCCTGAGTAGCTGGGACCACAGGCACGCATCACCATGCCCAGCTAATTTTTGTATTTTTTGTAGAGATGGGTTTTACCATGTTGGCCAGGCTGGTCTCAAACTCCTCAGCTCAAGTGATTTTCCCACCTTGGCCTCCCAAAGTGCTGGGATTACAGGCATAAGCCATCACACTGCAGCCCCCTGCTCTATTTTTCTGAATTGACATTCACATAACATGAAATTGACCATCTTAAGGGAACAATTTGTGGCATTTAGTATAATCACAATTTTCTGCAGCCACCACCCCCACTATCTAGTTCCAAAACTTTTTCTCAGCACTCCAAAAGGAAACCCTGTGTCAACTAGGCAATTTCACCTCTTTCCTCTCCGGCTAGCCCCTGGCAACCACCCGTCTGCTTTCTTGCTCCATGAATGAGCCTCCTCTGGACATCTCATAGAAACGGAGTCATACCAGGTGTTGTCTTCTGGGACTGGCTTCCTGTTTTCAGCGTCATGTCTTCAAGGTCCACACACACTGTGCCATGTGTCAGACCTTCGTTCCTCTTCATGGCCGAATAGTGTTCTACCATATGTATATGCTACTATCGGTTTATCCATCTAGCACAGCTGGCCTGTTCCATGTTGACAGCTGAAGACAGAAAGACACACTCCAAAGACCGACCCCCACCTCCAAGGGACAAGATGGGGTTGAGAAACAAAGTCAGGATTCCGTTCCCACAGCTCCCGCACAGGCCCCTTGCAATAGGCAGGATTCGAGATCTAGTCCTGACCCTCTTTTTTTTTTTTGAGACAGAGCTTTGCTCTTGTCACCCAGACTGGAGTGTAGGGGCGCAATCTTGGCTCACTGCAATGTCCGCCTCGCGGGTTCAAGCAATTCTCTTGCCTCAGCCTCCTGAGTAGCTTGGATTACAGGTGCGTGCCACCATCCCCAGCTAATGTTTGTATTTTTAGTAGAGACAGGGATTTACAGTGTTGGCCAGGCTGGTCTCAAACTCCTGAGCTCAGGTGATCTGCCCGCCTCAGCCTCCCAAAGTGCTGAGATTACAGGTGTGAGCCACTGCACCCGACCCCGACTCTCACTCGAATGCACTGGAAGATCCAGGGCAGGTCATATCCACCCCGGACCTCAGCCTCCTGCCCATGAAATGATGGTCTGGGCTTGCCAGTTTACAGGCTGACTGGTCCCTAGCATCCTTCTAGCCCTGGGCGCCTGCAGCCTCATGTCCTGATCTGTTTGCTGCAGTTTCCTAGGTTCTTTCTTTCCCAGGTTCTTTCTTTCCCTCTGCCTTCATCGTCCCTGCCATTCATCCCTCGCACCCTCCCTATGTGGCTTCAGCCCTGGCTAGGCAGCTCTGCCTTTCCTTCCCTCCAGGGCAGGCTGAACACCACTGGCCACCTGCAGTTGGCCGTGTTTCTTCCTCTTTACTGCTACCAAGACATCCCAACTAGTATAGATAGTATGAAGTCATGGAAAGGGCAGCACCTTTAGTGTGCTAGTGCTGGGTTGAGTCCCAGCTCTGCAAATACCTGGCTCTGCCCTTGGACCAGTCCTTTTCTTTCTCTGTACCTCTGTTTCCTCACCTATCAAAGAGGGCAATCATAACACTATTTAGAGGGTGGCTCTGAGAACTGAATGAGAGCCTGTATAGCAGGCGCCAGCACAGAGTGGACGTCCACTGTTTCCACCCTCCTTGGGGCTGGACTCAGATCCCTACACCTGCTCCACTGCTCTGCTCACCGCCTCTGTCCCTGGCTCCCTCCAATCTCAGCAGCAATGGGTTATTCAGAAGCCAATGGCTCAGATGTCCTCTGTATCCCCTTCCAGTGTCTGCCCTCATTCCTCCTCTGCTGTGGGTTTCAGTGTGTCTTTTCTGAGGGCCTGCTCTGGCTGGAGACCTGGTGGGACTCGCCACTCTCATGACCAGCCCTGCCACCCTTCCCACAGTTCTCCTCCGACCTTAGCTGCTACTCCTGCCCCAAAGCATTGCCTGGGGCTTTCAGGGATATTGCCAAAGGGGCATGCACACCCGACGGCAACCGAGTAAGGTGCCCTTGGTGATGTCTCTGCAGAGCCATGGTGGGGTTAGCGAGCAGGATCGCGCAGGCTCTTAGGTCCTCACTCTCCCTCTCATCCTGTACTGTAGACAGTTCAGCATCTTACTAAGGTGGAAGGCTAGGGAAGGAAGGCACAGAGAGAGATTTTTTGGGTTCTTTTTTTGTTTTGCTTTTGAGACAGAGTTTCGCTCTGTCTCTCAGGCTGGAGTGCAGTGGTGTGACTTCAGCTCATTGCAACCTCCACCTCCTGGGTTCAAGCAATTCTCCTGCCTCGGCCTCCCGAGTAGCTAGGACTACAGACACCCACCACTACACGCAGCTAATTTTTGTATTTTTAGTAGAGTCAGGGTTTTGCAATGTTCCCCAGGCTGATTTTGAACTCCTGACCTAGGTGATCCACCCGCCTTGGCCTCCCAAAGTGCTGGGATTACAGGTGTGAGCCACCTCACCTGGCCCACAGAGAGGGATTTTTAAAAGACCAGGAGGACTCTTGGGCCCCCTCCCCAGGATGCAGCTGACCTTTTGGGCTGCCATTTCCCCCTCCCTGCCTCCTCGCCCTTTAGTAAGAGGCTCCATGAGAGAGCCAGCCCCTGCCTCCTCCTCTGTCCTCTTCTCAGCCCATGAATCAGCTTCCTAGAGAACTGGGCTGCTCTCTGTAGCTTCTCTGTGTTCGGTGGCATTTGGTAATTGCTCTAGCGAATGCTTCTTATCCTAGTTTCATTGCTTTTTTATTTTTCTGCAGCTGTGTCTCTCCCTATGTCCTGGCCAAGAAGCAGTATTCCATGTTTCCTGGCCTGAGTCCTCCCTGAGGCTCTGCAGGTGACACTGTCTCCTCTGCCTGCTCACACTACCCTCACCTCCTCGGGTCCAACTCCCAGCCCCCCACAAATGCCCAGCGCAGATGCTGCCACCCAGACTCCTTCATGAGTCGCTCAGGAAGGGCCTCTGTGGGCTAGGCCTGTGCTGGAAACTAGGAGGGTCCCTGGTCTCTCCTTCGGTGACTGCTGCGGGGACACCAGCACAGAGGTGGTGGGCTGGAAGCCCACCCTCTCTGCACGAGGAGAACCACTGTGCGATTTAGAGTCGGTGGATGCTTCTTAGACTCCTGTGCTAGTCATTTCCCTGCTTCCTATTTAATCCTCACTGCAATCCCATTCTACAGATCAGAAAATTTGGCCCCAAGAAGTTATATAACTTGCCTGACAACAGCTAAGCTCGTAACACTCCCTCAGTGACATCTGCTGCGTTCTTTCTTTCTTTTTTTTTTTTTTTTTGATATGGTCTTGCTCCGTTGCCCAGCCTGGATTGCACTGGTACCATCTTGGCTCTCCTCCAACCTCCTGGGTTCAAGCAATTCTCCTGTCTCAGCCTCCCAAGTAGCTGGGATTACAGGTGTACACCACCACACCTGGCTAATTTTTGTATTTTCAGTAGAGACAGGGTTTTCCCATGTTGGCCAGGCTGGTCTCAAACTCCTGAACTCGAGTGATCCGCCCACTTCAGCCTTCTGAAGTGCTGGTATTCCAGGCATGAGCCACAGTGCCCGGCCCAGTGGCAGCTTCTTTCCAACAAGAATTTGCTGGAACCTCTAAAAGAGACGTCAGCCATCCAACCCGCCCAAAGTGAAGGAGACCCTGTGACGGGTCAGCTGCAGGGCGTGGGAGTAGACAGAGGAGGAGGAGAAGCAACATAGGTTTGGGAAGTTCCTATATCGCACTGTTCCTGAGCAGGCTCTCCCCGTGCCACGATGGCCCCGCCAGACGAGAATCACCCTCCCGTCTTACAGAGGGGAAGACGCCTTTGGAGAAATGACTGATCGCCAGGTCCTTTGATGGGGCTGACCCGATCCCTCCAGTTGGTTCCAACACTTTTGGAACCCCTGTGTCCCAGGGCTGGGAAGTGGGGGCAGCTGCTAGAAGGAGTGGGAGGGAGGGGGGACCTGGGGAACAGGGACTGCGGCTGACAGTGAGGAGGGCCATGGAAGGGGAGTAGAGGAGGGGAGGGTGGCAGAGGTCATGGCTGGCCAAGAGAGAAGTAGCTAAAGGAGTGGGGAGAGGAGTGAGTCAGCACATCCAGGCCCCAGGAGAGCATCAGAGGAAACAGCCTGGGGCCTCAGGCCAGGGCCAGAGGCTCAAATGGTGAATGTACAGCAGGAGGGAGGGGAGGGAGGGCTGCCGAGCTGCGGAACGGACCAGCCCTGACTAAGGAGCTGCACAGGTGAGAGGTGGCCACATTCCAAAGTGGGGCTAGCAGGAATTGCTGAAAGGGACAGAGGGGACAAGGCAGTCTCCAAGGTCAAGACTGTGGGCCCTGAGCCCCTCCCAGATGGAGCTCCCAGAACCCACCTGGCTGCGCCTGCAGGGCTCCCACTGCAGTGGCTTTGCCCTCAGGAAACCACCCCCCTGCTGCTGCGTGAAATAGGTTGGGGCCAGGCTGCAGGACCCCACTATCCCTGCCTTCTGCCTCCCCCAGGACTACTCGGCCAGCTCAGACTCAGACTGTAACTCCCACACCTCAGTGTGTGCCCTTTTAAAGTGCACAAGTCGGCGGTGTTTAGTACAATCACGGAGCTCTGCAGCCATGACCACTACCTGATTCCACATCCATTAGCAGCCGCTCCCTCCCTCCGTCCAGCCGCTGACAGCCACCCCTCTGCTTCTGCCTCTGTGGATCTGCCTGCCACGGACATTTCACATAAATGGAATCATCCAACATATGGTGTTTGTGTCTGGCTTCTTCCACTCAGCATCATGTTTTCAAGATGCATCCATGTAGCATGGTTTAGCCCTTCATTCCTTTTTATGGCTGGCTACTATTCCGCTGCATGAGCAGGTCACACTTTATGTATTCACTCATCAGTTTATGGATGTTTAGGTTGTTTCTGCTTTGGAGCTATTATGAATAATACTACCACGGACTTGTGTACAAGTTTTTTGTTTTGCTTTGTTTTTTGAGAAGAAGCCTTGCTCTGTTGCCCAGGCTTCAGTGCAGTGGCACAACCTCAGCCCACTGCAACCTCTGTTTCCCGGGTTCAAGCAATTCTTCTGCCTCAGCCTCCCGAGTAGCTGGGATTACAGGCGCCCACTACCAGGCCTGAATAATTTTGTATTTTTAGTAGAGACGGGGTTTTACCATGTTGTCCAGGCTGGTCTCAAACTCCTGACCTCAGGTGATCCACCCGCCTCTGCCTCCCAAAGTGCTGGGATTACAGGCATGAGCCACCACACCCGACCTGCGTACAAGTTTTTGTGTGGACATATGCTTCCGTTTTCTGAGCTGTACACCTAGGAGTGGAACGGTGGGGTTGCATGGTAACTCTGTAACCTTTTGAGGACCTTCCACACTCTTTCCACTGCCACTGCCCCATTTTACATCCCCACCAGCAGGGAAGATGGGTTCCGATTTCTCCATAATCTCACCAACACTTGGCTATTGTCTGTCTTTATGATTCTAGCCATCCTAGTGGATGTCAAATTGTGTCTTATTGTGGTTTTGATTTTCTTTTTGTTTTTTAACTTTTCATTATGGAAAATTTCAGACATTTTCCATAATGAAAGTAAATAGAATAATATAAGGAACCCCTCGGAAACCATGAGTCAGCTACATTCCATGGTCAATATTCTGCCACTCTTTTTTTTTTTTTTTTTTTTTTTGAGACTGTGGATCTCTCTGTCACCCAGGCTGGAGTGCAATGGTGCAGTCTCGGCTCACTGCAACCTCTGCCTCCTGGGTTCAAGCAATTCTCCTGCCTCAGCCTCCTGAGTAGCTGGGATTACAGGTGTGACCCATCATGCCCAGCCAATATCCTGACATTCTTGGTTCCTCTCTCTTTCCACCTCCTCTTCACCTCAAATCATGTATTATCATCATTTGTTATTATTTTCCTTTTACAGTTTTACAGGTAAAATGTACATACCCTGAAATGCACGAAGCTCAGGTGTAGAATTTACTAAAAGGATGCACCTGTGTCAGCCTCTTCCCAGTGAGTATAGAATATTTCCACGACCCCAGAAAGCTCCCTCGTGGCCCTTCACAGGTGATCCCTACACTACCCAGAGGCAGCCGCTGTTCTGATCTCTTCGTGCACCCTAGACAAGAGAAGGCTGCCTGTTCTCTAGCTTCCTGCAAAAGAAACATACAGTGCACCCAGCCTGCTTTGCTCCACACCTTGCCTGTGGGATCCATCCATGACATTTCCTCATTCACACCCTGGGACTTCTCCAGGCCAACACTCACTCTTCTTCATTGCAGGAAGGAGCCAGAACACACCTCACTCTGCCCGTGACAAGGGCTAGGAATAGGGTGACTAACCACCCCGGTATGCCCAGGGCCCAGAGGGTTCCTAAGACCTGGAACATCCTGGGTTTAAGCACAGAACTTCCACAACGGGGGAAAGGATTACTTTTTTCTTTCCTTCTTTTCTCTTTTTCTTTTTTCTTGGAATATTTGCTGAGCTGGGAATTATTTCCTCTGCCCAATGCCGGCTGCAGATGCAGGCATTTCTGAGGGACCAGCGCTGGGAGATTGGATTTAGGATGCAGAGCAGAGACCAGTGCAGGTGCAGTGATGGGCAGAACAGAGCCCTTGCTGCAGTCCAGAGACGTGGCCCGAGGGCCAGGCCACTGCGGGGAGGAGCCAGTGTGCAAGGCTTGAATGTCCAAACGCAGCCCCACAGGCAGAGGGAGGACCCGGCACAGCCTTCTCGGCCTCTCAGGAGTCACCTTCCTGAGCTACTGGGTAATCGGTTAGAAAAAGTTCTTCCCAGGCCACAAGTCCTTTAAGCCTAGGGAAAAACTCCCAGAATATCTGCAAAGAAAGAGGCCTTGTAGGGAGACTCTAGCCCAGAGTCTGAAAAACTTCCAGATGCCTCAGAGTGAATGGGGGGAGTCTGCCAAAAAAGTACATTCCCGGGCCCCACCCTAAGGTTTGGATTTTGTGATGGGAGCCCAAGAATCTGCATTTACAACAAGCACCTTGGGGGCTTCTGGTGCCAGGGTTTCCAAATCAGCTTTGAGAAATACCGATTCTGTTCCAAACTCTGTATTGGAAAGTGAAGCACAGAGAGGGCCAGTGGCCACTGCGAAGTCACACAGCAAGTTTGTAGCAGGGTTGGGGAAATCAGAACCCAAAATTTCTGAGCCCTTCAAGATCCTGAAGCAAACCCTGGGTAGTTGTGGCAAAGACCTCAGTGGGTTGGAGAATCCCCTCATCTTCCTGTCATATCCAGCAATAGGAAGAAGGTATTGCTACCCTAAAGCTGACCAGGCAGACTGGTCCATGACCAGTGTATGATCTTGTTAAAATGGCTACAGTGCATGCTGCGCCTGCTGGGGGCACAGTCCTGTCAACGGCTTTATGTGAATAATTTCCATTCATCACAACAGCCCTTTAGAGGTTAGACAACTGATGGGATTTGAAACTGAATTAGGCTCTGGGAGTATTGTACCTAGATAGCCAGACGTGGTTTCTGCGGGGTTGGAAGGCTGGTAGGGCACAGACAGTTCCTGATTCTCCAATCTTGCTACAAACTTACTGTGTGACTTTGCAGTGGCCACTGCCCCTCTCTGGGCTTCACTTTCCAATGAAGAGCTTGGAACACTCTGGACTCCACGCTTTGGCAGTGCTGCCTCTGACTCCCACCTCTGCAATAGACCAGACAGAAGTCAAGCCAGAAAGGTACCCTGCCTGGACAGGCAAACAGACACTGGCATGGTTCAGCCTGTTTCTCTTTCTCTAGCAGCCGACATAAAGAACATTTCAATTTATGATTTCTGTGGGCACTGGAAATGATTTCTTTTTCCACTTCAGAGCATTTTGATACAAAGAAAACTGTGGTTGTCAACATCTTGCCTTTCACACAGACAAGTTGCTTTGGTCATTTATCCATTCATCCATCAAGTATACACATCCGTGTGTGTGTGTGTGTGTGTGTGTGTGTGTGTGTGTTTGTGTGTGTGTGTGAGTAAAATATTTACAGCAAAGTTTTCTACCCTGGCTCCACATTTGAATTATGCATGGGGCTTCTGGAAAATTCTACTGCTCAGCTCAAACCTAGATTAATTAAATTAGAATCTTGGGAGGACCTGGCCCAGGCTCCAGGATTTTTCAAGGGACCCCCAGGTGATTCTAACTTGTAGCCAAGGTTGAGAAACACACACTAGAGCACTGCCTGTCAAGCGTCAATTCGCATGAGTCACCTGGGGGTCTTGTTAACTGCAGAATATGATTCTGTGGGGTGGGGTGGGGCCTGAGATGCTGGGTTTCTAACAAGCTCCTTGGGGAGGCTGATGCTTTCAGCTCAAGGTCCACACTTTGAGTGGCAGAAGAGCTGGTGGAACTACCTCGAACTACTCTGGAGGAAGAACAAAATAACAACACAGAATGGCGCCCACCCAGCTGCAACTCCTAGGCTCGAATCCCGCAGCAATCACACATCCCAAGGGCTGTCCTGGGGGCTGGGGAACCCTCTCTGCCCAACCAGCCTTCAAGCCCCAGTCACAGAACACCCAGGGTTGAGCACAGCGCCTGGCACAAAGCAGGCCCTCAATACATTTCTATTGGCTAAAAGAATGAGGGGTGGTAGACTACAAAGTCAGAAAATAGCCAAAAGTAGCTAAGAGACCCTGCTGCCTCACCTGTGTATGTGAGCTCAGGCGAGTCCCTTCACTCCTGTGACCAACTTCCTGCGCTGTCAAATGGGGTCACGTTGCCTGCTCACAGCATTGCTCTGTGGCTTAAGTGACAGCAGGAAGGCAGTGCATGGTTCCCTGAGGACTTAGGTCATTCAGGTAGAGGCTGGCAGCTGTAACAAAGAGATCCCAAACTAGAACAGTTTCAAACCAAACTTCTCTCCAGTGCAGTGGTTCCAAGGTAAGTAGACAACTCTTACTCCAGATTCTTCCGCCGTGTGTTCCCTCCTTCCCTGGGGTGCTGGTCCAATCCTCCCTTCTTAGCTCGGCTGCAGGCCTATCTGCTGTCCCGGCTCACAGGAAGAATGGAAAGAGTGTGCAAGAGTTGGATCCAGAGGTGGTTGGCATCACTTCTGTTTCCAGTCCGAAGGTGAGGACTTAGTCATCTAGCCACACCTAGCTGCGAGGGAGGCTGGGGAGGACCGTCTCTGATTCAGCCGATCTGCCACAGCTTGAAAACTGCGTGAAAGCAGGTTCTGGTGGACAACTAAGTTTACGGCACAGAGCACAACAGGCATGAAGTTGTCCCATTTCCAGCACTGTTGCGGGTCCGCTCTCTGCCCCACGTTGTTGCCTCTTCTCCCCGCAGGGTGAATGCTCTCGGAAGTGCTACTATATTTTCATCGTGGAGACCGTCTGCGTGGCCTGGTTCTCCCTGGAGTTCTGCCTGAGGTTTGTCCAGGCCCAGGACAAGTGTCAGTTCTTCCAGGGGCCCCTGAACATCATCGACATCCTGGCCATCTCCCCATACTACGTGTCACTGGCGGTGTCTGAGGAGCCCCCAGAGGACGGCGAGAGGCCGAGCGGTAGCTCCTACCTGGAGAAGGTAGGGCTGGTGCTGCGCGTGCTGCGGGCACTGCGCATCCTCTACGTGATGCGCCTGGCCCGCCACTCGCTGGGGCTGCAGACGCTGGGCCTCACGGTGCGCCGCTGCACGCGTGAGTTCGGCCTGCTCCTTCTCTTCCTGGCCGTCGCTGTCACCCTCTTCTCCCCTTTGGTCTACGTGGCCGAGAAGGAGTCCGGGCGGGTGGTGGAGTTCACCAGCATCCCCGCCTCCTATTGGTGGGCCATCATCTCTATGACAACGGTGGGCTATGGGGACATGGTGCCCCGCAGTGTGCCGGGCCAGATGGTGGCCCTCAGCAGCATCCTGAGCGGGATCCTCATCATGGCCTTCCCGGCCACATCCATCTTCCACACCTTCTCCCACTCCTACCTGGAGCTCAAGAAGGAGCAGGAGCAGCTTCAGGCCCGCCTCCGCCACCTCCAAAACACTGGCACGACCAGTGAACGTGAACTCCTGGACCCCCACATGGCCAGTGAATGTGAGCTCATGAATGACGTCAGTGACCTGATCCTAGAGGTTCCGGCCTTGCCTATCAGGCACATGTAACTCGGCGCCCCCTGTGACTACATGGTAACCTCAACCTATCACCCTGCCCGAAACACGCTCAAGGGTACCCCACATAGACCAGCCAGTGGTGTTTCTAGAGCACTGGGGAAGACTCCCAAAGCTGGAGGGACATAAGGCCATGGAGGCTGTGTGTCTTTGTGATCCTCGCCCCTCGGGGCCCCGATGCCCCAGGCTGACTGTGTCCAGCCTGCTTGCCTTTTCCTCTCTCTCTCTTCCCATCTACTGAGCACATTCAATCTTGCTGGAGTAGCTCTGTCTCCCTTCATTCTCTTTTCCTTCCCAGCAGAGGCTTTAACATCCCAGGCTCGGTTCTGCATGCCCACAGAACTGGTAACCACTGGTATTTGCATACTGAGCCCACAGAGTTTCATTATCTCCCTGAGACCCTCTTTCCTGGGCCATACCACCACCAGAAATCAAAGGTCCAGTCACTGCAAACCCCTCTGATCAGATCTCCCCACCCAACCCTTCCACGGGTTCTGGAGGAATCAATATGTTCTCCTTCGGCTTACCACCAGCAGTGGTATTTCCCTAATGCAGCTCCCTCCCCACCAGCTCTGAAAGCTTGTAGCTAAGAAGGCAGAACTGGCCTTTTTGCAGTAAATCCCATGTTGAAGCTGGTGCCCTCAAGCCTGCCATCGCCTACCTGGAGCATGCCTGGGACCTGGGATCTGGGCAGAAACCTACTTTCCAGGACAGCCAGGCCCTCTTTGGCTGCCTGGACTCTTGGTGTGATGTTCTCCAGTTATCCAGTCCTTAGCCTTGACAGAGATGAACTCTTTTGGGGTCCACATTGCCCCTCGAGAAGATCGTTCCTGCTGCTGCTTCCTTCCACACTGCCGGGAACCTTGGCTTTTCATCCTCAGCCGAGCCCCCATGGACTCCATGCAGCTTTGGTGCAGAAACAAAGGGAACTGCAGGGTCTGCGCCTTGCCGGCTTCCCACACTAGGCTTCTCCATGCTCGAGGACAGACATTCTTAGCTCACATCTCAATGCCTTTGTTTATTTGTCCATTCACCTGTGAACAGAGTCTGTCTTTTGCATCCAGGGGAGGAGGCAGATGGAGATCTGAATCACTGGAGATAAAGCAGCATATTCTGAGAGCAGGCAGGAAGGAGCAATGCCTTCCAAGCAGTGGGCTCCCAAAGGCTTCGCAGAGACATGGGCAGGGCTGGAGAGTGGAGGGGTATTTTGGGAGATAAGGTTGAACAGGTGGGTTGGGATGAGATGGCATGGAGGAGAGAGTGATGGGCACAGGCTGTGCGTTAGAGAGATGATGAGGCTGGATTGGGCGCAAGAAGCCCAGTTTGGGATGAGGAGCCACTGAGTCACTCAGGAAAGACAGCCCTCCCTCCTTCATGGTACTAATTGTACGCGGTTTTGTCAAATCCTGGCATCTCCCGGCAGAACACACCTGGGAGATGTCCTGATGGCACTTCCCAGGAGTGACATGGCCCACACAAGGGTTTGCTGTTGGCTGTAAGACCCCTGGAGAAAGTGCACACGATCCAAATGGGACAGCGAAGTGGTTTGGGCCCTGCCGATCTGATGTCGTGTATGTATAAGAGCAGTCAGCATTTTACGACTGGTAACAAGTTCCTCACTGTTCATTCATTCTGTTAGTTTTTCACAGTGTCCTGCTGTGTGCCAGGCACAGTCCTCGGCTGACGGTAATGCCAGGCAACAGTGTGGCGGAGGGCTGTGGCCCAGGAAGCGCCCTGCACCAGCATCTAGCTTCCAGGGAGCCTTGGCCTCCTGGGGAGCCCACCTTTCCCTGGAGTCCTCCAGGTGTCCCCTCAACTGATGTGGGCACATGTCCCCATTCTTTTAGACCCTTATCTTTCCCAAGCTGACATGTTACCAGGTGACATAGCGGTCCAGTGGCCATGAGACAAGGAAAGCCCCTGCACCCTATAAAATGCCCAGCCTGGATGGCCACTCCACTCCGCAAAGTGGCAGGCAGATTCCCATAAGAGTTTGGTGGAAACTTCATGTCACGGGCACCTTGGACAGCAGCCATAGAAGTCTCTGTTCTAGACTAACATTTATTTATTTATTTATTTATTTATTTATTTATTTTTTGGAAAGAAAGAAAAAGAGAGGAAAGAAAGTGAGAGTGAAAGAAAGAAAGAAAAAGAATGTATGAGAGAAAGAAAGAGGAAGAAAAAGAGGGAGAGAGAATAGGATTCTTGTTCTACTGCCCAGGCTAGAATGCAGTCTAAAAATGGGTATTAAAAAACCTCTATTATGCCAATAATTGTGTTTAACAATGGAGACAGGAAGGAATAAGACATGAAAATAACAAACAAGCAGCCAACCAATATTTTATTTAAACCTGTGAAATGCTA
>CAUYLG010021013.1:0-52280 GCA_963573385.1 Cacajao melanocephalus | reverse complement strand
AATGTAAGACCTAACACCATAAAAACCCTAGAAGAAAACCAAGGCAAAACCATTCAGGACATAGGCATAGGCAAGGACTTCATGACTAAAACACCAAAAGCATTGGCAACAAAAGCCAAAATGGACAAATGGGACCTAATTAAACTCCAGAGCTTCTGTACAGCAAAATAAACAATATTAGAGTGAACCGGCAATCAACAGAATGGGAAAAAAAGTGTGCAATCTACCCATCTGACAAAGGAGTAATATGCAGAATCCACAAAGAACTAAAACAGATCTACCAGAAAAAAAAAATCCAAAAGTGGGTGAAGGATATGAACAGACACTTTTCAAAAGAAGACATATGTGAGGCCAACAAACATATGTAAAAATGCTCATCACCACTGGTCATTAGGGAAATGCAAATCAAAAGCACCTTGAGATGCCACCTCACGCCACGCCAGTTAGAATGGCAATTATTAAAAAATTGGGAGACAACAGATGCTGGAAAGGATGTGGAGAAATAGGAACACTTTTACACTGTTGGTGGGAGTGTAAACTAGTTCAACCATTGTGGAAGACAGTGTGGCACTTCCTCAAGGACCTAGAAATAGAAATTCCATTTGATCCAGCAATCCCATTACTGGGTATATACCCAAAGGATTACAAATCATTGTGTTATAAAGACACATGCACACGTATGTTCATAACAACACTGTTTACAATAGCAAAGACCTGGAACCAACCCAAATGCCCATTGACGATAGACTGAACAAGGAAAATGTGGCACATATTCACCATGTAATACTATGCAGCCGTAAAAAGGATGAGTTTACGTCCTTTGCAGGGACATAGATGAAGCTGGAAAACATCATTCTCAGTAAAATGACACAAGAACAGAAAACCAAACACCATGTGTTCTCTCTTAAGTGGGTGTTGAACAGTGAGAACACATGGACACAGGGAGCAGAACATCACACACTGGGGCCTGTTAGGGGGGTTTGGAGAGTGATAGCAGGGGGTTGGGGGAATTGGGGGGGGATAACATTAGGAGAAATACCTAATGTAGGTGATGGGGGATGGATGCAGCAAACCACCATGGTACATGTATACCTATGTAACAATCCTACACGATCTGCACATGTACCCTAGAACTTAAAGTATAATAAAAAAAGAAAAGAAAAACTATTAGCAGGCATTAAAAAAAAGTATTATTTAAAAATGTAGTTGAAAATAAAAATATTGTGTCTGATAGAACTCAGAGTAATTAGACTGAATAAATGTTAATTTTCCTTCAATTTTTGAAATTAAATATCTCAAAATACTGCATATTCAATGTGCTGATATGGAGAATTTGCCAGAGATTGTTTTTATTATTACTATTACCAAGATTCACCAAATTCTATGTTTTCCACAATGGCTTCCTTGGTTTTCAGACCCTATTATCTCCCTCATAAAATGTCCTACAACCAAATATTTTCTGTATACATTTTTTAATATATGTCAAATATATAACTACATTATATGCTGTTTGAGCCTAAAGACTTTGTTCTGTCCTATGCCGTGTTCTTTCAGTCACAGAGAACAAGATGTTACATTCTCAACATAGTATATACTCACAAACATACGGTCATTGCTTGACTATTCACTCTTAAAGTTTACTAATGTGGTTACAATAAAAAATTCAGAATATTTTTGAGTTAGTTTAATAAGAAAGCATACATATATCTATACTACTCTGTTCAAAACTGAAACATTTATGATAAACCCTAATTTTTTGGTGTCTTACATTTTGCAGGGCTAAGGACTAAAAACACATTTATTAGAATATATCCATGTTGTTAACGTATGTAATTAGATAAGACAAATATTTGATTTAACATATTATTTACCAAAGTCATGTATAATTACTATGAATTAATTAAGTTCACTGTCCCATAAAACCCTCTGCCATGATGGACATGTTCTGCATCTGCAGTCTTCAATACATTAGCCACTAGCCATATGGTACTATTTCGTACTCAACATATGGCTACTGTGTTTGAAGAATTGAATTCTAAATTTTATTTCTTTTTGATTAATTTGACTTCTGGCTTTAATCATCATAGTGAGACGCTCAGCACTTGAATCACTGAATTTCTATAATGAGTTTTAACCATAGGCATTGACCTGAACTCACAGAAGAATTCTACAATATCTGTTTATTATGAAATAATAAACATATAAGTATCAAAAACATTGATGTACTGTTTTGTAGATTTCATTTTTAAGCCACTGAAACAACTTAAATCAAACATCATACTTCCAGAAAATAAGTATACTTCTTTGTTTTTAAGGATATAGGCAAGACAAGTGAAATCCAAGGGAAAGATATAAAATTCAATGTTTTGCCATGAACGTCTTGTTAAACTAATATTAAAACTGAAGATAAACACACTTGTCAGTTGCAGAGTTATACAATTATTATTTGTTTTTATTTTATATGCTCCCTTACTTGATCTCAATAACCTAGTAGCACTTTGTCTATGTTTACAAAAATGATTTCTGAATTTTATAATCGTGAGTATAATTGGACCCAAATAGTAGAGATCATCTTTATAAAGTTTTAACACTTCTTACAAGGAGCTGCTCCAATCTTTGACATTTTTCCATCTTTTAGGTGTGCTGTAGACTGCTTTCAATGGTTTGACATTTCTCTCATTCATTATCACCCTGATTTTTGCACCTCAATTTATAATTTATTATTGATTTTAATTAACCTCACATAATACACAATTCAGCTGACAGATCCAAGAACGGAGTAACAGCTTGGGAAACAAAGGAAAAGACAGCACAGCAGAGCCTCAAAACGAATGGAATGACACATGTGGAGCACTGAAAAAAGAGGAAATTCATGTCATGGAACAATATTATGGCACTTTCTGTAAATCGATAGAGCTTTCCATGATCAAATTCCACATGCAATTGTTTGGCTAGTCTGGAAAATGCAGGCAGCACTGTCTGGTGACCACAGTGTGTCTTTAACAGTTGTACTATTTTATTAACTGCACAGGATGGCTGAAGCTTTTCGTAGTTCATTGTCTGCAGTGGCATGTTAATAAAACAATTTGGTATTCCAAATTTTATATATTCTTTATTCTTTGAATCATCTTGAACTTCTGAAATTTATATGCAGATTTCCAACCATGACTTTAATTACTATGATTTTTTAGAGACGCAAAAAATCAAATTAATTGCCCAGTTCAAAGAAACATTTGATAACAAAATAGAATTTTAATTTAGAAAGCCATCGCCATTTGCAAAAGAAACTAACTTTTGAAATTTGAGTTTTACAAAGATTACCTGCAAAAACCAGATAATTGAAATGCAAAACATGAGATTTTTATCCACAAAAGTCAGAAAATTCAGTTTTGGTCCACACAACAAATCTATGAACTTTGATACCCTTCCCATAAGTAAATAATTAGTTCTTCCTCACCGTTGCAATGTTCATCCAATAGCAAACTGCACACACCAAGTGAACAATAGTATCTTATTGAGGATCTTTTTCCTTGACATGAAAACTATTTTCATCTATACTTTGCTATTGCTATATGAAAGTATTTTCATATGTGATGGAATTTTTCAATGAGAAGAATTATAACATAATACATAGAGATAATAGTTAATATATCATGAGGAATGACTGCCAGCATTCAAATCACAGGCTGTCATTTATTCTCTTTGTGACCTTGGACAGGTAACTTAACCTCTTTCCTGATTATATTTATGAGACCAGAAAAAGATCAGAATAAGAGAATGTGCTCCACAGTTATCTATACCCCCAGGATACCTCATGTTCTTTTCTCTATTCTGAACATAATCTGAGGCAATACAGTTGGGATAGGACCAGTGAACAAAAAAAGCAAGATGTGGTGGCAGCCGATCAACTCCTGCTCACTGTGCTTGAAGCTGTGTGCTGTGGTGGACGTTGCTTATTTGGCAAAATCATTTGCTTTCATGCTCTATATGAATTCATACCACGCTTCTCATAGCATATATTTTTATGTTAATCTGCTGTCTTTTCTGTGAAAAAGAAAGAAAACTGGGCTCACTATGTTAACAATCTTCATGCTACGTACCCAGATCTCATGTATGTGAGTAGTAGAATAAAGTCTTTCCCCAGAAGGTTTTATTTTGGCAGTTTTCTATCAAGTACATCACAGAGTAACTACTTAAATGTAATCTAGGTAAACATTAGTGTTTCATCTTCTGCCAACTGAAATTCAGAGGAATTGTAATAGGAACTGAAGGACCAAATGCTCAGTGTGTCTTTAGTGCCCTGCTGAGAAGATCCAAGCTCACAGTGACTTTTGAAGTCACTGTGGGCTCTAGGCTCTAATCATTACCATGGGAGGTGCGAAAAGAGATGACAATGGGCCCCATGGATGCTTTTAACTGGTGCTACCGTGATTCCCAGAAGAAATCATTGGATATATATCCCTGAAGTAAAACTGAGCAATTAAACAGAAAGCTAGCTAGAAAGCATCAAGAAATCATGGGGCATATTCTGATTCATAGGAGATCAGAAAAAGAAACATTTTATCATTCAATAAAAAAATTAAAATATTCCTCAAACTCAAATACTTTGCAAGGTTTGGGGACCATGTCCACTGCCATGTTTTATAGTAAACTAAGTTCAACTACTGGCAGCACAATAAATAACAATAAAAAAAATTCTTCTGGGAAGATATTACAAAAATATTTCTATTTTATTTTTATAGAGCACATAAATCCTATATTATATTGCTTTTTATAAAATCCTAGGACAGTACTGAAAAGAATGTGACAAGAAAGGATTTATATAACAATATCTCTGAGAATTGTTTTTCATAATATACATTAATAGAATTTTAAAAGAATCAAGTTGTTTAAATATTTATTTGTATCTTGAATTCAGTTTTGGAGTTCCTCTTAAGAAAAGATGCTTGGAAATAATTTAATTAAAATAGAGTAGTGCTTTTTATAGTTGCCTTTTGAATATATGTGGTCATCCAGAGGACATAATATGTATATATAATGACACCTTCTTGTTTTAACAATAAATCTGATCTCCTTCACCAAATGATTTTTTTCTGTGGTGCTAAAATGTAACATTTACATGAGTAGCTGACTTTCATTATGTTATATTTGAAAAGATTACAAAAAATGAAAGGGCCAAATACAAAGAAATCCAGTAAGGCAATGAGAAGCTTTCAAAGGCTCCTCCAGGTCTATGGAAATTTTAACAACGTTTATAATAGTAAACCAAACGATCTGTTCAAACTCTGGAGCCAAAACCCAGGCCGACCTCTCTCAAAGCAAATAGATCTTCAATGAAAATAGGAGTTGTTAGGAAGAGGGAAAGAATAATGCATTCCAGGACAGCAAGTAAAGGTGTCAAGTATGCTTCACCTCTTTGCCTGATTTCCATCTGTATCCCACTTCCTAAACATATGCAATAGCCCTCTTTCCTTGAAAAGTTTATGCTACCTCCCAGACATAAATTTATTGAGATCTGAGACCAGCATTTCTGGTTGATGGCAGTCCCAACAGTTCTGTATTGAACTCTTGATACCCTAGTAAATAGAATAAATAAGTTATTCAATTCTAATATACTTTAATACTATTCAATGACATTTTTCCTTCCATCATGAGAAAAACGGGAAACAATACACGGTAATGACTGATGCACATCACATATCATCTCCTCCGGGAAAAAAACCTTAAGAATTTTCTGCTAAAGAAATCAAATAGGATTCCTTAAATGGCCAACTTGGTAGCATTGGTTCTAATTTTGGTGAGGAACTTCTTTATTGATTTTCTTAATGGATCCCTATCTGTCAACACTGAGGAAAACTTTTGTAGACTTTATTTCATGGGAATGCCCAAAATCAACACTGGAGAGGCCATCCTAATGGGGCCTTAATTTTTTTTAGCATCCCACTTTCTGTTAGTGCAAATTTAGGAGTTTAGGATGTGCTCAATTGAGCAATCATTATTCGTCAGTGAGCAAGGTTATATTTTTAAATAAATATAACTTATTTAAAATTGCAGCTGGCTCTATCCCTATTTATATCTAGCCAATTCCACAGTCTAGTAATCAAAACCAGAAATTCCATTTAATCATAGTCTTTGAGCCTAGAACTAGCATTGGAAGCTTTTCTCTCTTAGTAAATTGCATTGATCTTCTGTGTGCTTGTCATTCACCTGGATCTTTTCAAAGTGATCTTTCCCTATAACAATTTGAAATAATTATTAGATTAATAAAAACAAGCATATTTATATACTTGTTCCAATTCCATATTGTTTGTTCCCTCTCTACAATGTGAGCAGTCAGCTACTTTATCAAACTACATTATCTTAGGATAATGATCTTGGATGATGTCAGTGGCGTCACCTATTTCTTAATCCCCTGTACTTTCTCCTACTAGGTTTCTCACTTCACAATTAATCTTGTCACCTGCCCACTGTAGGGAATTAAGCTTGTCTGACTATTCAAGTATCCAAATTATCAGACTCTTAGTAAATTTGGATTGTAGACCAAAAGCAGAAGAATATGTCTTGACAACACTTTTTTTTCTTTCCTACCGTGGTTTGAATGTTTGTGCTCCCTCCACAATTCACACTGAAACTTAATCTCCAATGCAACAGTATTAAAAGGTGTGGTTTCTAGGTGATTAAATCATGGGGTCTGCTCCCTTGTGAAGCCTTTATGAAAAAGGCTTTATGCAGCTTTAGGCTTTTTTGCCATTCATCCCTTTTGCCTTTCCACCTTGTTCCATGTAAGGACACAATGTTCATCTCCTGTGAAGGATGCAGAAGCAAGGTACCATTTTAGAAGAAGATAAAAGACCCTCATGAAACATCACACCTGCTGACACTTCGATGCTAGACTTCCGAGTCTCCAAAACTTTGAGAAAATAAATTTTTATTGTTTGTAAATTATCCAGTCTGTGGTATTTTTTCTTTACCAACACAAATAGAATAAGATATTTCATTTTTTCAGAGGACAGTTGCAATAAAAGTTTGTCTTATTTTTTTGTACAAATGTGTTGGATACCTGTGCGATTTTGTCACATGTGTAGATTGCATAGCTGTCAAGTTAGAGCTTTTAGGGTATCTCTCACCCAAATAACATGAATTGTACCCATTAACCAATTTCCCATGATCCTCCCTCATTCTAACCCCCCAACCAAGTCTCGATTATTTATCATTTCACTCTCTACGTCCTTGTAAACTCATTTATTAGCATCCACTTATGTATGAAGACATTTGATATTTGGCTGTCTGTGTCTGGCTTGTATCATTTTAGATAATGACCTCCAGTTCCATTCGTTCATGTTGTTTCAGAGAAACATGATTTAATTGTTCTCTATGCCTGATAGTAATCCATTGTGTATATGTACCATATTTTTAATCCAATCATCCATTGATGAATGCTTAGGCTGATTCCATATCTTTGCTCCTGTGCTGCAATAAACATATAAGTGTAGGTATATTTTTGATATATTACTTTCTTTTCCTTTGGGAAAATATCCAGTAGTACACTAGATTGAACAGTAGTTATATTTTTAGTTTTTTGAGAACTCTCCATACGGTTTTTCATAAAGGCTGTATTAAATACATTCCACCAACAGGGTATAAGAGTTCCCTTTTCTCTGCATCATTAACAACATTTTTTTTTGTCTTTTTATTGATAGTTATTCTAACTGGGGTAAGATGATATCTCATTGTAGTTTTCATTTTCATGTCTCTGATGATTAGTATTGTGAAGAAATTTTTCACATACCTACTGGCCGTTTCTATGTTTTCGTTTTAAAAATGTGTATTCATGTTGTTTGCTCTCTTTTTAATGAGAGGGTTTTTTTTTTTCTTCTTTTGGAGTTGTTGAAGCTTCTTGTATACTCTTATCACATAAATGGTTTGCAAATATTTTCTCTCATTAGAAAGGTTGTCCCTTCACTCATTTTATTTTATTGCTTTGCTTTGAGGAAGCTTTCTAGTTTAATATAGTTTCATTGGTCTATTTTTATTCAATTGTCTATGCTTTTAAAATCTTAGTCATAAATTCTTTGCCTAGACCAATATCCAAAAGAAGCCTTCTTCAAAATGCTTATATTTTTAGGTCCTACATACAAGTCCTTAATCCATCTTGAGTTAATTTTTTTTGTATATGGTAAAAGACAGGGGTCCAGTTTTCATCTTCTGTACATGACTATTCAATTTTCCCAGCATCATTTGTTGAAGAGGGCATTTTTCCCCAATGCGTGTTCTTGGCATTGTAAAATATCAGTTGGTTGTAAATAAGTGGTTTATTTCTTCATTCTCTATTCTGTTCCATTAATCTATGTGTCTGTTCTTATACCAGTATCATTTCATTTGGTTATAATAGCCTTGTAATATAATTGGAAGTCAGGTAATGTGATGCATCCAGCATTTTTCTTTTGCTCATGAATGCTTTGGCTATTTGGGCTCTTTTTTGGTACCATATGAATTTTAGAATTGTTTTACTAATTCTGTGACAAATGATGTCACTATTTTGATAGAGATTGCATTGAATCTGTAGATTGATTTGGCCAGTATGGTCATTTCAACTATCTTAATTCTTCAAATCTATGAGCATGGGATGTTTTTCCTTTGGTTTGTATCATCTTCAATTTGTTTCATCAGTGTTTTGTAGTTTTCCTTGTAGAGGTCTTTCACCTCCTTGATTAAATATATTCTTAGTTATTTATTTTATTTTATTGTTAGCTATTGTAAATGGGATTGCCTTCTTGATTTCTATCTCAGCTAGATCATCATTGGTGTACTAAAAGACTATTGATTTTTGTATGTTGATTTTGCATCCTGCAGCTTCACTGAATTGATTTATCAACTCTAAGCATTTTTTGGTGGAGTCTAGGTTTTTCTGGATATAGGCTCTCTCTTCTTTTCCAATTTAGATGTCTTTTATTTCTATCTTTGCCTGACTCCACTAGCTTGTCTCTTCAATTGTAGAGATTCCAGAATTCTAACTTTTTGACACACTTCCCCTAACATTGCAGCCTGGGTAGGCACATGATCTAATGTTCACAGTTAAAACAGCAATCATTTAACCATTCGTTAGTGACTAAATAAATATTCTACATTTCTCACCTGTTATATTCTAACAGAACGCAATAAATTCAATATTTTAGAGTCAGTTACTTGTGAAACCCCATTACTGGTAATAAATATTGTATCAGTTATAGCTTTTAGATTGAAAAATAGTTTTTACAAGTGAAATCAAACTAGTAAAATATTCAAGGAAATTATTTCCCCACATTATTGAAAATGCCAATAGATTCACATTGTAAGGACTCTATACCTGAGGTAGGTGTTTATGTGTGTATGTGTCTGCACATGTGTGTATGACTATCCTGGTTCTATCCTCCTTGCCAGTCATATTTGTCCTCAAATCATGGAGGCAAAATGAATACAATGTTTCTAGGCTTTAAAGGTAACAAAACACTCTCCAGAGGAGAGACGGGAACTGTATCTTAGCACTCTCATCTAAAGTCATGAAAAATTACTCATATTGAGCTTATCAGATTAAAGGGTATACTGTGCATATTTATTTAAGTACTTTGCTTAAATAGATGAAGAACTTCAAGTATGTATCTCACCTGTGGATCAAGAGACACTGTCATATTTTTCGTAAATAATCAATTTTCAGTGTACACAGGCTTTTAGGATGGAAAAGAGAGGGAAAGATTGAATACATTTCCACTTTTCATTGCAGCTCAATAAATAGGCAGGTAAAACAAAATATACATTGAATGAACAATCAAAGCCACAGTGAAATAAAATTTTGGTTATATTACCCACAGTTTTAGGTCATTTTTCAAAAAATTACATTCTAAAAGCATGAGTTTTCATAATAAAACTTAATGTGAGGGTAGACTCCATTATTTTGGACTACAGAAAGTTAGTTTTAGTAAATAATTTTATTAAAGCAAAAAATATGATTACTGATTACTCAAGACATTTCTCCTAATCAAGAATTAGTTAATCCCATGGAAGCTCAGATAGATGCTTAATCACATAACTTTGGAAAAGATATTAGATCACACACTCTGATTGCTTGACTTTTAAAGATCTTGGTCTGATTTATGGTTTCCAATATTTGCAAACTTTTATTCCTTAAATAAATATACAAGCCCCATGCTAAGGGCTCTAACTGTACTGAGCCTGCATTTTTGAGATACCACTGTGATTTTATTCACTGACTTTCTCAGAAAGGGCTCTTAAAAATAGATGTTCAAAAATGCTGAAGCCAGACTGGAACACAGAATCTGTTCAGCTTATCTGCTCACAGCACTAATTTTAATAGTAAACATATGTCCCTTGTTGGTTATGTAGTTAATATCACCTGAGTTTATATCTAGGCATAGTATTTCTGGTTCAGAAGATATGAATATATTCTTACATAGTAGATAAAACTAAACTATTTTACAAGTGATTATGCCATTTTATACACCCATTACCAATTTATGAGAGTTCTAGTTGCTCGACATCTTTGTCAATTTGGGATTACGAGATTAACCATACTATGAGAAAAGGATTTTGCCTTAGCCTCCATTTGTTCATTTTCATGTGAGCTTATAATATGAGTGTTGTGTGAAAATATTGCTCAGGATCTGGCACAAGAAAATAAATCAGTGAATATTAGTTACAACGAAATTCTAAATAAAATTAGCCAAAACCACATGCCCAAATAGTATTCCCTTGCCAGTGGTGGTCTTTTATTTCATGGCATTTAACTGTTAATAAACTCATTTGATTCTCTTTAGTGTAATAATGAAGAAGCAATGATATACTTTAAAACTGGAAAAAGAGGTGTGCATTTTTAAATTAAAAGATTTCACCTTGATAAAGTAAGAATTATTTTCATGCAAAGAAGCTCTCCCATAGTGATAAAGTCATTATCCTTAATGTGGTACACCAGAAATATCCACATAGAGCATATGCATACGGAGTGGGCCTTCCAGATCAGGAAGGAATTTACGGTGTTGTATCAGAGAAGGCTTTCCTGTTGGAAAAATAGAGCACTGTGAATGGGGAGACGACAGTGTTCTGAGCAGGCAGAATTAAGGTTGGAGTGAGAAACAAGGTCTGACTTAGACTCACAAGTACTCCACAAAAGAACACCACTTTCCTCTACCTGCAGATTTTCTTCTGGAAACAAAACCAAGGTTTACTTCCATTATTTTATTCCAAACACTCAAACAAACAACCTGTGAGCAGCATGCCCACAGAGGAACATGTGTTGTTCTGTTTTGTTTTTAACCTATTACATTTTTAATTACAAATAAATTTTATAAAAATAACTAATTTTCCAAACTATTAAATTGGGATTTTTCTCCATTATTTCACTCTGTTGATTTTACTATTAATTCCTCTGAGTGAGTCCTTTCAAGGCTCTTCTCAGCGCATGGCAGATAGGAGTACTCAAACATGAAATCAATCAGACTTTTAGAAATATGCTCCTGAGGAAATTCACTTGCTATCTCCATTTTTTTTTTTTTCTGGCAGGAAGACATGGGTTGCCCTCAGGCTGCTAGATACTGTCTAATTGGTCCAGATAATCTTTTCATTTTACAATCTGTTAAATCTATTAAAGAATAACCTCATAACTTAAGGGCTATTGCAAAGTTGAAGACATGACAGCACAACATACTATGTGGTTAAAGGTTCATTTGAAATTCAGGATGAATGGGGGTAGACTAAATTCACAGTGATTATCCATATATCTTCCATCCAGCCCAGAAGTGCCTAGATCTCTGTTAAAAAAAATGCACTATGGTTCACAAACAACATCTGTTTTAAGCCAATGACAACTAAACTCCCCAAACTAAAATTTAAAACTTGCTATTTCAACATCATCAGCACCATTCACCGTATGAAATCAAGTCAGTGTACAGAGTCTCATGGCTTGAAGGTAGGCTGAGAAAGCATAGAACACCTCTTAGTGTCCATTTAGGGTTTCATCTGTCATCAAAAAATTCAAAGTACTTATATCCAAAGATAAATGTATTAGTTTCTTCTTTTGTTCAATTAAAAAAAATAGCTGTCCACCTTCCTCAATTCTGAAATATAATGAAGGCAATAAATGTGAGGTTGTCAGCGTTATGAACATGAATATTAAAACATAATTTAGAAATAAAAATAACTGACTTTTAAAGACTTTTACAAGATATATGAGCATAAATTCAGCATGAGAAAGTAATAAAAATTTGAATAATGGTTAACAAATAACATCAGAGTCAATCTGATCTGCTCTCACAGATATGTGATATTTGGAAGTCTCCAAAGCATTCTAATTCTAAATTTCTACATCACTACAATGATATACATTTTATTTGTGTCACAGTGTTAAAATTAGATTTTATAATTAAAATTATTTTCACATATACAGCCTCATAAAAATAGAAATGTAAGATCAAGTACAGTGACTCACACCTGTAATTCCAACAATTGTGAAGGCTGAGATGCAACATGATCACCTGAAGCCATGATTTTGAGACCAGCCTGGGCAACATAGTGAGACCCTGTCTCTATAAAAAAATAAAAACATAAGCTGGACATGGTGTGGCATGCCTATAGCACAGCTTCTCAGGAGACTGAAGTGAGAGGATCGCTTGAGCTCAGGAGTTCAAGGCTACCACTGCACTCTAGCCTGGGTGAAACATCAAGAAACTATCTCCACATAAAATAAAAATAAAAAAATATATATTTAATATATATATGTGTGTGTATATTTATATATATATACACACACACACATAAATATGCATATCTCATATGTAAATGCAAGTATATATTACGCATACACGCATCTTTTGCACATTTGAAGCTTTATACAAATTTAACTCTGAACTTTTCTATCACCACTAGATAATTCATATATGATAGACGTCTTCTAGTTTAGGCAACAGGCTTTTTAAACAATGTGCCATTATAACCATACATGCATGACAGTGCTATAGTGTAGCTAAATGTGTCTTAAGATGATATATTTCAAGTATATAGCAATTATCCTCTGAATAATAAAAACACATTTATTTTAAGAATTATTGAATTCATAGTAATTTTATTTCCCTATTAGCAATGTGAGAAAACACTTTTCTAAAAAAATTAATTCTAAATAAAATGCCTTCTAGTTGAAAAGAAAATTATTTTTTATCTGGGTAACACCTTAAAAAGATAAGTGGGAGGTGGGGAGGTGGGGAGAGATAGCATGGGAAGAAAAGCCAGATATAGGTGAAAGGGAGGAAAGCAGCAGATCACACTGCCACGTGTGTACCTATGCAACAATCTTGCATGTTCTTCACATGTACCCCAAAACATAAAATACAATAAAAATTAAAAAAAAAATAGATAGGTTAATAAACTGTGAATATGAAATAAATCCATTTTCCCAAAAATACGTCTTGTCACTATTAGACATAATTGAAATATGAAATGCAAAAATCTATTCATATTTGATAGCAATCAGTCAAAATGTAAATACAACATCAGGCTTATTATTTTATTCACATTGAAATTCAATCATTAAGAGATGAGGCACAGCAAAAATCATATAACACATGCCTGCAAAAAGCCAATGATTAAAAATACTACATTTGACCAAATCTAGATAAAAATTAAACAATAAACTTATTGTTTAGCTGTAAGAAGGTAATGGAAGATAAAGTTGAAGAGGCAAGTTGAGATTCTCTCTGAGGTGGCACTTATTGCCAAATAAATGGCACTTATTGCCACAAGTAGACATTTTGTGGAAGAAATTGGAATCCAGTGAAGGTTTCTGAAAGGAGTAAAATCTGCTTTGTTATGATCAGTGTGGTAGAATGTGGTTACCTGCCTATGTTGGTAAACACTAAATCTAGAGGCAGAAAGAAACTATTAGAGAAAATGGAAAGGATGGAATGAATATAACAGGATTTTCTGATGAATTTAGTTTGAAACATAAGCAATTTGATAAATTATAAGCCACAAAAGAATATGTTTTTCAACAATTAGAAATGATGAACTAGTTCTCATTTGTGTCTCTTCTCTTTTCTGTAACCCTAGAACCAAAAATAAAATGTTAACAAATTCAGCAAGCAGAGGAAGTTATAACGTCAATAAAGAGTTGAAAGGGAACAAAGTTCTAAAGTAACACCAACAATTTTCTATTTCTTTAAATATATGAATTCAAATTTTGTTTACTAAGGGGGAGCATAGGAGTATCACTGGAGGAAAAGGCAGAGGCTAGGTAAAATACAAAGTCAAAATGAGACAGGAAAGATTGATCAGGATTTTCATAGTAAGTAAAAAAGAATAGCAGTAAATTTCCAGGAAAGTATATTTTGGACAATATGAGTCATCATCATTATCATATCATCATTAATTATAAACTGACCAGAAAAATTTGCTTCTACCAAAATTTTGGAAATACTCTATAACTACATAAGACATAAATATCTATAGGTCACAATTTTTTTAAATTCTGTAACAAAAATAATCCAAAGATTTTTGTATCACTGTATTCAGGAATTTCATTAAGAAATATTATATTTATAGGTCCAAATATGTTATCTACACTCTGAGTTCCTAAATAGCCACACCATTACATTTTCATACTGTTTCTAGTCCAGTAGCAACCTGGAAATCAATTAAACAAAATAATTTCACTTATGTCACAACTCAATGAATAATATATCAATGCCATATATGACTTTTGCTAGCTGAAAAGATTTAGCCAGACATAGCATTAACTCTTCCTATAACAGAATTGTGATACACATGATTATTCATATTTTGCCTTAAGTTTAAGTAGCAAATGAGTTATAGTTTTAGCTTTGAAATATCTTCTTATAAATATAGTAAGACAACCAGCAGTTTTATGTGTACGTGTATATATATACACACATATTATGTGTACATGTATATATATATGTGTATATATATATACATGTATTATGTATATATATATATATATGTATATACACGTACACATAAAACTGCTGGTTGTCTATTATGTCAAATAAGAGACATATATATAAAATAAAATTTTATTGTATATTTATATGTGTATAGATATACACAAATAGATATATATAAAATTTCATTTTAAGGTATTTCTTGCAAGATTTCTCCAATACAATTTTCTTCCTTACTAAAAAACACACAATTACTTTTGTCCCAACCATACATATGTGTGCGTGTGTGTCCACGCACTGAGAACATCTCTATTATATTACTGAGTTTACTAGACAGAAAAATAAAAAAATATAGATGCTTAAGGATGCTTTTTAGAGAACATACTAATCATCCTTATGGATGATCTAAGACTGTTTCCATTTGTTTTCCTGTGATTTTTAAATATATTTTGAATATGCTATTATGAGTATGCTCTAATGGTATAAAACAATAAAAATTTATGGTTCATCTATGTTATTATTAAATATAAACAAACTCAGAGGCCTCCAAACTATGAAACAATCACTATTCATTCAGCACTTTACCATTAATAATCAGGATATCAAAATTCGCCTTCAAGTAGGAAAAGTTCTGACAAGTAGCATATATAAAATAACACCACACTGATCAGAATATACTTAAATTTATTCAATTGTCAGCTAGTACATATTAATGAAACACATTTATTTTAACATCAATTCAACAGAGCTTGTTCAAAACAAAACAACGCTCAAAAAATCCATTAATCTTAAGAAGGAAAGTAGGAAATGAAGGCAATAAAAACCCAGAGAAGGGATGCTACTGTGCTACTCAGCATTTTTCCATCATAAAGCAGTTTGCTTTATATAACATTTCAGCTGTAACTATAGCAACAATACCATTAAGGAAAATCTCAGAACTTCAGGGCTGCCTATTTACTTTTCTAAGGATCTTTTCTGAAGCATAGTAATAAGACCTGTGGCAGATTGAAAGTTTGCTTTTAGACTTAAAATGGCAAGGAAATGGTCACAAAACCTACATGAGCATTCATATTTGTACTGGAGAAATCTTGTAAACAGTACCTTAAAATTAAATTTCATTAAAGATCAGGTGAGCTAATTAGGAAGCTTATATTGCTTCCATCCATGGAAATATTTAGTCAAAGACTAGGTAGGTCACTTTTCAAAAATTTGTAAAGGAATCCAAGCAATCAAGGAGATTGGTACTATAACATCAAGTTCCCTGCCCACTATGAAGCTTTTGACTCAACAAAAATTTTACACGTTTTTGTTTATCTATTTATTTTCTTATCATTCAGAATGTCACTTAAGCAGAGAAATAATTACACTAATAAACTGCTTAGAATTCACCCTTATACTCATGGACAAATATACCAATTTGGGAGCAATGTTACCTGTAACTTGTCATTTTTATCAATGTTATTTATAATCTCAGCAATATGGTGTTCTATTCAACTCAGATCCATGATTCTTATAATTCAATGTGACATTCTGATAATTGGGTTTTTTAGTCATAAATTCATTCCCTTTATGTCATCTATAAAAGGGAGAAGGATTGAATTCACAATTGACCCATTCTTTTTCCAGACTACACAATCAATTGTTCTGATTACAAGATCAGGACATTAGAAATCTATGATCATTCCCGAGACTGCATTTGTAAGTGTACATAATGATGTACTTGTGATCACTCTATGTTTACTTTGTCCCTTGTAAAAATAAATGAAATATGTGTCAAGTCCTTTTATCATTACATTCTTTTACCTAGAATGTGTAGCTTCAGTCATATTTTGGTTCTTTTATAACCACTGATACCAGAATAATTCATGTTCAAAATACATAATTGAATGATTAAGGTTCTTCCTCATATATAGATATAAGATTATAACAAACTATATTAGAACATAAATATGTATATGAATACCGTTTTGAAAAATAAAAACAGTCAACATAAATATTAATTTCCAGGGGAATTACTCAATGTGAAGAATATAAATTAATAATACAACCTAATAGGATACAGCATAATGTCAGAAACTTGTACTGGAGTTATTATTCCTCGGTCTAAGTTGATTAGTGGTTATGTCCCTTCCCATCCCATATCTACATGTTTATTTCTGCAGGACCTCACGTTCCCATATACCTAATGAAGTCTCTCTGTTTTCCTCATTAGAAACTTGCATTCAGCAGGAGGCAGATTAAAAAAAAAAACTTGTAATGTATGTTTCTGTGTAATGTAAAATACATTAACAGATATTTTCATAAATAGCAACATGCCAACTAAAATTATGTATATCACAACCAGATATTAAAACTATGTTTACAATATGATTTCATACTCTTGATTGATACTTTTTTTGTGTCAGTTTTGACTAAATCATATTTCTGGTTGCTTTCTCATCATAATTTATATATTTTTTTCTGAAACTAACAATTTCTGAATTTTTGATGTTTTAAATACGATTACATAAATAACATATAAATGAAAACTTGTATTAATTTAAATACCTGTGAATTACTACATTAACACAATTTTGACAGAACTATCTGAAGAAAATCATATGCTTAGTTTTCTGTTAAAAAGATATATATGGCTGGGTGCAGTGGCTCACATCTGTAATCCCAGCACTTTGGGAGACAGAAGTGGGTAGATCACTTGAGGTCAGAAGTTCAAGATGACCCTGGCCAACATGGTGAAAACCTATTTCTACTAAAAGTACAAAATTATTCTTGTGTGGTGATGGGCACCTGTAATCTCAGCCACTTGGGAGGTCGAGGCAGGAGAATCACTTGAACCCAGGAGGTGGAGATCACAATGAGATCATGCCACTACACTACAGCCTGAGTGACAGAGCGAGACGCCATCTCAAAAAAAAAAAAAATATATATATATATATATCTTATAAATACATGTTACACATATACATAAAGATACATATGACCTATAAATATATGTATGTTAATATATATATGTATCAAGAATATATATAGTCCTAGTCCTCTCAGGCTGCTATGACAAAATCATTAACTGGGTAGCTTATAAACAACAGAAATTTATTTCTCATAGTTTCAGAGGTTAGGAAGTCGAAGATCAAGGTGTTGACTTGGTGTCTACTGAGGGCCTACTTCTGGTTCATAGATGTTGTGTTCTGGCTGTGCCCTCAAACAGTGGAAAAGTTGAGTGAACTTCCTCAGGCATCTTGTATAAAGGCATTAATCATATTCATGAGGACTCCACCCTCATGACCTAATCACCTCCCAAAAGGTTCCACCCTCTAATATTTCACCATGGGGATTAGGATTTCATTGTATGATTTTGGGGGGACACAGACATTCAAACCATTACGTATATTTATGGATCTATCTATCTATATCTAGCTAAATATAATGCTCTGAATGTATCTGAATTTTCTGAATACACACACACACGTTTATACATCTTTATTTCTATAGATAATTAAATAATATTCATTTCCTCTGTAACGTTTTTTTGTCTATCTGTCTTTCCATCTGGATAGAGGCCAGTAGGAAGAGAAAGGGTGAGCTCATTAAAATTCTTCAACCAAGTAGTCTACCTGGTTTGAATTTAATCAGATTCATTAGATTAACTAATCACCTACTAGTGCTTTTAAAGGACAATTCCAAGGGTACAGATGATTTCTCACTGGTAACCAATGATGCACTAAATTTATGGGAAATCATGCAACTTACTGCATTGATTTTAGCTAACTGTACTCTAGCAAAAATATAAGACCTAGAAGAAAGGCTTATCTCTGGGTTCATGGCATTTTATTGTGATTAATTTTTCGAATGCACTAAGTTTTAGGTTGATAGCTATTTATGTATGATAAGTGTGGTATAAAAATAATCAAGTTTTTAAAATAATTTATGTTGTATGTGTGTCAAGTTAATTTTTAAAATGTAATCATTTCTCCTTCCTCTGCTTTTATAGAGGCGTATTTTGGTATATCTTTATTATAAGATCTGTATATTGATTTTGCATGCGTAAATAATTACATCAAAGCAAAAAAAAAAAAACCTCTAAGATAGTCACTAGTCAGTACTACAAGCAATGAATAATTGAATTTTAAAATAAAATTTATTTAAAAGATCTAATGCACTTCATAGGGAAATATCATATTTGTTAAGATTACAAAGCAATATGCATTTGGAAGACAGATCAGTTAGAACATACTGCAGACAAATGAAATTTGTAAAACACATTATAAGATAAAAATTCCATCACTTATAAATTTAAGCATCATTGTGGATATAATATTTAAAGACAGATTAATTTCACAGAATAGGGAGTCTGAAATGCATAGGAGGGTGGGTTGCACCAGACTGGCTGGATAATGCACAATGGATCTAGGTGGTAGGAGAGATTGGTGAGGTGTTAAGCCCTCCTGTGATGTGGTAGAACACATGCAATGCTGAAGTTCTTCTTGCAGGGAAGCAGTATGTTGATTTTGCAAGGTGTAAACTTGTCTAGGTTGAACCATGTTTCCCAGCATCATCTTCCCTGAATGTTTCCCGTTACAGTGTATAATATTGTTTGGCTCTGTGTCCCCACCCAAATCTCATTTCAAAATGTAATTCCCAAGTGTGGAGGAAGGGACTTGGTGGGAAGTGATTGGATCATGGAGGCAGTTCCCTCTATGCTGTTCTTGTACTAGTGAGGAAGTTCTCATGAGATCTGATGGTTTAAAGGTACCAGTTTCCCCTATACTTTCTCTCTCCTGCCACCTTGTGAAGAAGGCACTTAATTCTCCTTTGCCTTCTGCCATGATTGTAAGTTTCCTAAGGCCTTCACAGCCAGGCAGAACTATGAGTCAATTAAACTTCTTTTCTTTATAAATTACACAGCCTCAGACAGTTCTTCATAGCAGTGCGAAACTGTCTAATACAGTGTATCACAGGAAATATTTTGTATAAGATTTGGCAGGTAGTAGAAGCAAAGCAGTAGCCATATTTGGTTTTGTATACACAGAATATCTGAGCAGGGTCACTAGGTGCTGTTATAAGTTACCCATGTTGTCACTTATTGTTTGGCTTGGGATAGGAAACAGGAATGCAGCTGATCTATTTTCCTCTAGATTCTCCTTCAGCTTGTCCATAGGCATTTAGCTTGGAGGCAGTGAGAAGGGACAGGCATTCTGACCTGTCCTTATGGGTCCCAGCTTGTCCTTCCTGTCCCCTACTTTAATTCTTTCTTTCCTGTGGCCTTCAGACTTAACCTCCAGCAGTCTTTCAGCAATCACTTAACCAGCTTTCACAACTGTGTATGAACAAATTCCTAGAGCAAATCTCTTATTACATATATTTTAAACTTCCTAGTCATTCAGCTTTTCTGATTAAAATCTACATGATGCAGTCAGGCTGAGTCAACTTGTTATTCAAGGGATAATTTTTTACACTTTTATCCATGATTGTTGGTGTGTATGCAAAGTAATTTTAACAAACTATTTTGGATATTAAGTTGCGTGGCAAAGAAAGTGAATTTCACTGGAATTCAAGAAAGTGAATTTTACTGTTCAAGTCAGTGTGACATGCATAAATAGTAACTTCAAAGGTTTAGTTTTTAAAAAAAATATGGTGAGCTATTTCAGTCATCAGCATAATTCGTGATATGTGAGGTGACTCGTATGTTAATTAGCCTGATTTGATCATTCCACAATGTTGCCATCTATTGAAAAATATTGTACCGAATAAACATATACAATTATAGTTGTTTATTTTTCTCTCTCAAACATTTTTATCATTTTTGTAGAGACAGAGTTTCAGTATCTTGCTTGTTCTCGAACTCCTGAGCTCAAGCCATCTTCCTGCCTTGGCCTCCCAAAGTTCTGGGATTGCGGGTGTGAGCCACCACACGTAATCTAAAATTATTATTTGTAAATTAAATATAAAATAAAAATTTTTTAAAAAAGTAAAAGAAGATAAATGTCCACTTACCCATTATCCACTTAAGAAACAGAACATTGCCAGTATTATCTAATACATTGGTTTGAGATACCCAGGTGCTGTTTTCAATAACATCTTACCATATGCCCTCCAAGAATAACCACTGTTTTAATTTTTGTTTCGTTAGATCTTTGTTCCCTGCTATGGTTTTAATAGTACATATTAAATATTTTATATATTATTTACTTTTCTATATTTTTGAACAACATGTAAATAGTTCTATGCTTTTTTTTTCCTTTTTGTGTTTTTTCACTAAACATTGCCTGGGTATAAAATTTATCTATCAAACAAGTGAGGGGCACAAAGAATAACTTTACGATGAATACTCATGAGCCACTGATCCTATTAAAGAAATGAAATACAATCATTACATCTGAAGCTTCTTTTAAATTCATTCCTTTATATTCTTCTTTAAGTTAACTTCTGTCCTAAGTATTATGTCTATCAATATGACATTTGGGGTTTATTTTTACCCTATGTGTTTGGAGAGCTTACTATTTTGGTTCCATATGATTTTAGAGTCAGAATCATAGAGTATCATTTTTCATATATATCTTTTAAAATCAAAGTATTTCCTAAAATTAAGCTTATAATGCCATTTGCAAATGTTATCTAATGATAGATAAACATAAATATATAAGACCATAGCTAGATGTAGGTACGATGACAAATGAGAGTTCATGACTCATCTAAGTCATTTTTTTAATATTAGAGAGATCACCCCCCCCCAAAAAAAAAAACTCTGTGTGAAACTCAGGTTATGAGCCACCAACATACACTCTCTTCACCAGGTCAGTTTTAAATTAAAAAAATATATATTAAAGATCCTACAATCTGGGCAATTACAGATTGCTCACTTAATATGAGGCTAATTGTTAAAAAGATAATATGACTGTTAAATATTCAAACAGGAAGATAGAATTTATAAAAATTTGGATAGTTCATTTTTAAAAAGCCTCTTCTTTTGTTTGACATCCAACGGCTAGTGAGTATTAAGAAATCTTTGTGAGACTTTGAAGTTGTTTAAATCCATTCATAATTATTATATAATTTCTATGATATTCCTATTGTTCTAAGTGCTATATACATAATTGTTGCTCTTAGAAGAATCAAAGTAATTATATAGGAATTAGCAAAAATACAATGAATATATACTCATTTATATTACATGCATGAATATATAACATATATGTATATATTCATGTATACATTCTCATTTAGTCAAACAATGCAATTAAGGTAAGAATGATCAAATCAGAATCAGGAATAGAGCAACTAATTGGCCAAAGACACCAGGAAAACCTTAATGGAGTGAAATTTGTTATGAGCTGTGGCATACCAACTGGATTTGGAAAACAAAGATCCAGGAATAAGACACACACACACACACACACACACACACGCACACACAACACACACACACACACACACACACACACAAAATGAGTATCTTTCTTGGTCTAAGATAATAGAAACAAGTAAAAAGCTAGGGGGAGAATGAAAACAATGTATAATTCATATACAGAAGATAAAGGTCAGTTACAGAATTTAGGCTAAAATTTAAAACTGTTCAATTTTAAATCAGTATTTAAGAAGGACTTAGCTCCTTAGTTAAGGCATGATTGTTAGCATATGTTTTAAAGCTAGTCATTTATTGAAGTTATTCCTTTTTGTGTAACTGTTTATAGACTTCAGAATTGCAAGTCTCACATATTGAGCCTGAAATTGATTTGCATTTCTTCAAAAACATATAAATAAATAAGTAACTTAGAAGTACTGCCCATTCATGGTAAAATCTGAAAAATCTGAAACTATCATTGAAAATTATATTCAATTTTCTGATGCCGTTAAATATTTTTGAGAACACGATTTTTATTGATGATATAATAACCAATCGTATGGATGCTTTATTTAATGATTCTTCAATTAGAAGAATATTGTAAATACAGCTGTACAAACATACATCAAAATGTAAATTCAGCGAAGCAGTAAGAAGTTTAAAGTAGTTTGTTTAATTACATAGATAAAATATGTATTATTTATTTGCTTTGCTATCGGGTACCTAACAGTATGCCAATAATGTGTACTATATATTCTGAACATTCAGAATCCAATCTTTTGCTCAGCATATTTGCAGGCACTATGCTTCTTTCAGCAAATAGGTAGATACAGCCATGTAAAGCTGAGGACTCATTAGCCAATGAAGGAATCTGAGAAAGTATAGATATTAAGTGTGTTGTTTGCCTCTGGTGTTAGCCAGTAAGGATGGGAAGCAGTGATTTGGAACTGAAAAAGGGAGACTGGATCATCTGGAAAGCCATGTTCGCAAAGATATTGTGTCTTAGGCAACAAATATATTACCATTAATAATTCTAGAACAACAGTATAGTTTAATGGATACATAACTGAAAGTAAATACTAGTTCATATAAACCCAAATTTGAATAAAGGGCCTAAGTTCAATTAAAAACTGTCCTAATTTCTTTAAATGCTAAAGAACAAGAGATATTTACTGATGGATCCTAACAACCAGGTCCCGGGCCTCACATCCTTACAACTATCATTCACTAGAAAGACCACTGGGACTAACCCTAGAACGCAGTCCCATTTTGTTTGCCTCAGTCACCTCAAGATACCTGAGACATCCCAATCGACTCTCATTACCTAGACTCTCACTCTTGCTGTCCTCACACCTGCTCAGTGTTTCCTGAAAAGTAAGGATGTGAGGCCTGGAATGAGTCAAGGGAGAAGCGGAGGAGCCGAGAGAGAAAGAGGAAAGTCTTGCCAGAAACATGTGGAATGCTTTATTTTCACACCTGCCCATATTGCTGTCAGCACCACTGCAGGAATTGTGTCACCAGGAATAAATAGTGCTCTGAAGCTCCTGGAACATATGAGATAAAATTGCTCCATGGGGGAAGTCAGCTGGAGTCTCACTGCCTGAAATGTTCAGCTGAGTCAAATACAGATTTTTGAGTTAGAAAGTGGCATGATTGAACCTGTCATCTTGGAAAGAATATGATAAAGAAAAGTATCCTAAAAAAAATTAACAGTGCTTTCCAAGTCTTTGATTATGCTCAGTGGGCTTGGCTGAAAAATAGAACTATAAAGTAGAATTCCCATTTTTAACACATGGTTGGTTTCCATTTAGCATGGAACTTCCTCCCTAGGCTACCCATATTTGAAGAGGACAAGTTTACCCTGAAGGAATGACAGATGCACTGCAGAAGTTACAAGCTTGTATAGATGACTATGGCAGCAGCAGAAGAACAGAATGAGGAAACTGACATTGCCAAGAAAAAAAAACTGTCCTAATTTATAGAGAACATGATGATTTAAAAATAGAGGAGGAACAGGTTCTGGGGGAAGGCTAGAATATGTTGAGCTTCAGGACCCTGTAAATATGCTTATCTTATTGAATCGTCGCACCAATCTTAGGAGTTTCTATAATTATGTTCATTACATAGATGAAGAATCTCAAACATAGAAACTAAAAAGTAATATCCTGCTCAACATGCAAAGTTAGTAAGCAGATCTCAGAGATGAGTCTATAGCTATAGATTCAGATCTTAAAGAATACAGAAGGTACTTAGGCCAGAGTTAGAGGTAGAATTTCCCAGAGATGACACGCAAAAGAAGAGAACAGCAGGCAGATCTTGAAGAATAGCGTCTTTCAACAAGACAGGATCATTCAAAAAGTGTAAAGAAAACCAGTAGTTTTTAGTAAACCTGAGTGAAGAAAGATCAGAATTTCAAGAGAGTGATAGGCAATATCACCAAATACAGTAATGAGACTAAGAGACATATACGTCAAAAAGGTTGGCAGACATCTTTCTATAATGGAACTGAGTACTCTACATATTAATATGTCTGTCTTAACTTTTCATTTTGTTTCTGTCATCTTTGCAATAATTGTTTTGACTTTTCTCAGGTAGCCTGCATAACTGACTATACACAATTGTTTTACTTGTAATTTAGGTATGTGCCTATACCTAAAAAAGTGAGTTACGACGGATATTACATTGCTTCATCTTTACGTAATAAGGATAAGCATCTAAACACGTAAATGAAAAGAAGTTCTAGATTTAAACTCAAGCTTCATGTTAGAATATGGCCTTGAACATCATTGGATTTTGAAGTAGAAGTTTATTTGTAGGTGTCATTTTTTTCTTATAGAATATTAAATAACCAGACTATACAGACTAGTTATTGTAGAATGAGGCTTAGTACTTATTCCTATCTTTCTTCTCCAGTTTTTCAAAGGGAAACATTGGTTAACAGTAAGCAAGCAATGAGAATGTTCTGTATGCTCCGTATATTAATGCATATGCAGAAACTACTGTAGGGATCTTTATTCCTGAAGAGGCTACTGAAATATCACACTGTATAATTCATTCAATCAATTTATTATTCCAGATATTTTTATCAGAGACTATATTGGGTTATGTTAATAAAGAGATTAAAAGCATGGTTGCTTATTCACAGCAACCCCAAGGCCTAGCAGAGCAAAATAAAACATAAATTGTCTCACTGTATTTATAATAAAACTTAGCAGCAAATGCTCTGGAAACTCAAGGAAGATTCAACTCACATAGAGCAGGGGAGGAGACTCAGGGAAGGCTTTTCAGAAGGAAGTGACAACTGAGTTGATCCACGAAGAATTAGTGTTAACCAGTCAAAGCAGAGAATGCTAAACGGAAGTTTGACAAGGCATTTATTATAACCACAGGAAAATGTGCACAAAAGGGGAGTTGTGATTGAAACATTAGAGGATGCTCAATAAGTAAGCCTTTGCTTTCCCTCATCTCCCAGAACACTCCTTTTATTCTGTGATTCAAGATAAATAACAGACCTTTAGATATTAAAACTTTACTGATTATTTTTTATAAAAAGCAATCACAAATTTTACATTTAGATTTAAATGTCAAATATAAATGTATATTGAGTAAGTATTACGGTAAACTGATTATTTAGCACTGAGATATGCATTACTTTTATGGTAAAAGTAATTCCAATATATGAATTAGGACATGCAACATTTTTGTCATATTTTAATATAAATTTTATATTAATGATATTCTGGTACAATTTATGAAATCAGAATATTTACTGTCTGCATTGTCACAGGGTTAGAATCTATAACTAATCTTTATGCTCCCATAGTGAGGTGCTCAGATATAAAATGTTAAGGAAATAATAAAATTTTAAATGTAATTTTATTATATATGAAGTTTTTATCTATATTTTAATTTTCTCATCTGTGAAATTGGGAAAATTAAATTAATACCTACTCTAATTCACTGATTTATTAAGAAAAATAATGAGGTAAAAGTTACCTGGTAAACTGTAAAGCAGTCTATACATTTAAAGTATTTTAAAACTGTTTTCAATTGTTTTTAAAACATAATCTTAAATGGAGCTATAATTACTCTTTATTCACACTGAGTACAAAGAATTACCTTTTATAAATATATAATTTATTAATCATATCATTTTATATTCATTTTGTAATAAGTTTTAAGGCAATCAATCCTAAACTCCTTTTGTTTTTTTTAGTTTATTCTATACTTATAATTAGCACTCTAACCAGTTTAGAAAAACTATCTATGACAATTAATAAATGTGTAATGTTTTAAAAAATATCTCTATATGTTTCCTCTGGCTTTATTTAATAAAATATACTTCATATAAGCAATATTATAGCTAGTATTTAGTTTAGTATAATACTTATTGTACATTCAATTTGATTTCTTAAGAATTAGAAATTTGAGAAAACGAATGTTATGTATGTTAACATTTTATTATAATATACAAATGGCCTTAGCATAAATATTACAGATCTAGCTAAAATTGTATTTTATGATTAGCCAAAATTGTAAGTTTCTACATTTATTTATATTTATATATGTATATATTATATAATTATTTAAAACACTAAAGTTTATAAAATGTCTCATCACGTTAGCAGGTGGGAATGAAGTCTTGGATAAGATAGAAAAATGAAAGAAGAAAACAGCATTTCTAAGGACATAATCAATGCTTATTTCAAAAGAATCATTTTTTCCAAATGTATTTGAGTTGTATGTTCTTTTACATTTTACGTCAAAGTCAGGATAATCTCAGCAATTTTAAGAACAAGTCAGCAATTCTAAGAACAAGTGAAAATGTTATCATCCTAGGCTGAATAGTGCTACCTTAAAACATGAATATATTCTGGCAGCTAGTAGAAAAATAAATTAGAAAAATTGACACCTTGAGAAAGAGCTGGATTCAGCTTCATTTGGCATTCTGTTGGGATTTAACTATATTTTTTTAAATGTTGCTAGATTCAAATCCTAGCTAGGAGAAAAATAGAAAAAAAATGTTGCTCTTTAGAATAATTTTCCATCTACAATCACAGTATCTAACTATGGTTATAACAAATATATACAATTTAGTTATGTGAAGAAATTAATCTCAACGCTTACACTAATCAAGTCATTTCAAAAGTTGACTTTTAATGTGAAAAATTTTCTTTCTCTTTCCAAGAGTTACCTACTTTTATGGTACCCTTCTCAAATAGTAAGATTCCAAGGAACATATTTGTTTAAATTATTCAATCATTACCTTCATTGACAATTATTATCTTGATTATTCCAAAACAGACTTTAGCTCTCTTATGGTATTGTCAAAACCGTCTATTCAGCTAAGCTTATTTCAAATGTGGCGTGTGTGTGTGTGTGTGTGTGTGTGATAGAAGGCAGAAAATTCATTTAAAAAGGAGGAAAAATGTTTTCTCCTTTGCTTGGCTGAAGAAGGGAGTTCTGCAACTCCTTGTGCTTCTCGGATGAGGCAATGCCCCACCCTGCTTCTGCTCACCTTCTGTGGGTTGCACCCACTGTCTAATCATTCTGCTCATGTATCCCAGAACTTAAAGAATTATATATAGAGAGAGAGACAGAGATAGAGATAGACAGACATCTATATATTTATGTGCATATATTTATATATATATGCTAATTATAAATGTACATATATCTGTAATTAGTAAAATGACAGAGATACTGTCATTACTGTAATAAACCTGAGGAACAAAAGTGCATCATTCACCACATGACAAGGTCTAGTACTATGACCTTAAAATTGCCTGTTTTGTTATTTTGTTTTTTTTTCACAGCTTTATGCCAAATCCTTTGCTCACTTAGCTAACATTTAGGCCAATTTTTCTCTTAATTTGGGTATAACTGTGGTTCCTCTCTCTGGGAAAACTTATCTTTTATTAAGGCCTGTGCCTACTTCTTGCTACTTCTGAAGTTGAGCTAGGAACATAGTTATTTACATAAGTAATATTTTACATGATAACATGATTTTGATCTAAAAACTATCCTTGAGTAGGCAATGTATGTCAAATTAGAAATATTTTTAGAATGCTACATAAAATCAGGAATGAAACTTAAAAAAGTTTTTACTGATAAAGTTGAAAAAATATTACAATTACTATTTCCATTTTATCTCCCAATCATCCTAAACTGGATTTTTTTCTTATAATAACTGACTGAAACTATTTAGTCAAACTAATGTTGGTATGAAACTAGAAATAGATCCTCAGAGAGAGCATCTACTGACCTGATACATGGCCATGTTTCCAAAAATGTCCTCAATAAAGGCTGATGGTATAGTGCCAAAGCTCAATCCATGAAAAGCAATTACAGTGGCACAGAGGTAGGGCAGACAAGATAATAGTATACTAGCTCTCTGATGTTCTGTTTTAGTCATAGAGTACATTTAAGAGGATCAAAAGAATGAATGAACTGAACATCCTTCAAACAAACTGCCATGGTATTTATTCTGGCCAAGCTTTAGAAAAATTTGACCTGAGGCTGATTCAGGATAATTCTGTGACAGGCACCCGGAGTGCAGTTATTCCATGCAGCCAATTAATTGGGGAGCCATATGTTTTAATATTTAGCCCAACTGGGGTTAGGACTGATATTTTTGATATTATCTTGTGAACGGTGATTAGCTGAACAAGGGCATATGCTGAACAGAAAAGGCTGTGTCTTTTTCTGCTTGCTTTCTGTGATGTCTACCATAGATTCATAAAGCATTTGAAGTACATAAAGAATCAAAATTGTCAATGCATGTGGCATTAAACTGGCATGAATCTGAAGCTGCACATATTCCTAAGGAGTAAAACTATTATAGGTCAAATAGGAAAAATTTTTTAAAAAGTCTTTTAAGAATGTGGAAAGATAGTAAGTTGAGACTTTTTATGAAAAATATCTCACAGTATGTCCACAACATGTAATTAGAAATCACTCTACATTTCAACCAGGTAATTAAAAATTAGAGATAATACTATTGTCTATTCTCAAGCACTTTTTAAATTTTTGTATATCTAAATAAACCTGTTAATTTTAGAAACAAATATTCATGTTAGTGTTAACTTTAAAAGATAAAATATATAAATGTTGAATCAAATGTTTTCTTATTTCTCACATGCCTTTTTATATCATGATTACTAATATCTTATAATTTAGCATAAGGCATATCATGAGATTACATTTTTCTCATAGTTACTTAGAAAAGTCATGAATGAGGTTATGACTACATTCATGAAGGATGAAAGAGAAAAAAACATAAAAATTCTCCAAAAATTACGAAAGGATCCTTGGAAACATAAAATAGGAGGTATTTTATGCTTTTGCTTTTAAACCTGCTTTAGTAAGTTATGATCATTAAAGGCATCTTTTTGCAGATGGCCTCATTCATACATGATTTGTAACAGCTTTCTTCCCAAATAGATTTTTTAAATATGCACCAAAACAAATTGGAAATATGCTCTCTTTTAATTAACAAAATAAGATTTTTATAAGTCTAAATATGCTTGCTCTAAAATAGAAAACCAATGTATACTCCTTAAAGACTGAACTATATTTGAGTATGAAGGGCTTCACTGACACACAGAAGAGGGACTCTTTTATATTTCAATTACTCATTTAAGATAACTTCATTTTTAAATTTACCTGTTTTTCACTTCATATTATTAGTATTAAGAGCAGATCTAATTCTGGCATTGTTCATTTATACAAATGCACAAGATGCTAAATAAATTCATTCAAATTATTTAAATATAAATGTTTTACAAATAAAATTTAAAGTACATTTAATTAAAAGTTGAGTGTCTTTACGTCTAAAATGGAGATAGGTTGATGAAGGAATATTCATAATTTTCAAATTCAAAATGAGTAATTCTTTACAAACACATAATTTAGGGAATATGGGATATTATATCAAATTATTGCAATATAATTATTGATGACCCAGGAATTTTATTAGATCTAGAAATGAGTCTTATTCCATTAAATGAGCCTGTGATATTTAATAGAGGCAAATGAAAATTTGCAAGGACAGAGCAAGACTTTAATAGTAAAATAATCATTCTTACAATCTCTAATAAACATGTATTTTTCATACCACAACAGGTAAACATATTTATAAAGGAAAGTATACCCCATTTCTTCAGAGTAAACATATTTTACGCCTAAATGAATCATGGTAGATGGCAGAAACATATAATGGATATAATTTGTGGACACGTTTAAACTATCAATCAATTCCAACAGATGGAAATCTGAGGATACAACATTTTAGCTGGATTTTACAAATAGCATTATGACAAAGTAGTTAATACTGTGGCATAGATAAGACATAAAATCTTCATATTTCTTGATTCTAGTTATTTGATTTTTAGAAAATCAGTCTTCTCAGTTTCTAAAATGGAGATGACAGACTTAATGCATGAGTTTGGGGGGCTTAAATGAAGTAATGTATACATAATGTTTACCAAAACAATTGTCAATAATATGTCAGATACAAATGGGTACTATTGTGTGTATGCAGAAAAAAATAATGAATAATTTAGGGTTGATCTATTTGATTTATATTATAAAGTCTATTGTATGACAAGAATAAGTATGTAAAGATACAATTGCCATTTATTGAATAGAACTCTAGTTAATCTGGTAATACTTTGGCATCAGGCAGCAGACTCCTGAAGTGCAATTTTAAATAGTACTAAGTTGTGCAGCGAAACATACATATAAAACTTGATCTAAAGGCTTAATGATATACTAGAATTTCACAGAAAAAAATCCAAATCCAAAGAACTTCGCATAAATATGTTTTGCTTTTAGTAAATTTAAATCTATATAGGTTCCAACCAACCATCAGTATTGATTTATGCTTAGATATGAAATTAAAAGTAGAAAATATGAACTATCTTATTTTTCCCCACGTTCTTAGTTCTTCCCCATTCTCAAACATTGTTGTTCTTAGTTAACACAGAATAAGAGTTAAAATGGGAAAAATAAAGTAAAATAAAGGCAAAATCAGTAATATCTTATTTGTTAATGGTAGCTAACACTGTAAACAGTGTTTAAAAACATGGAGACAGAATATTATCAAACACCTAAGTTAAACTGATTAGATTATTATAACTTAACAAAATGAATAGGCATGAATACATCATTTATATACTTTTTTTTTCTATACTATCAAGTGGTTTATATAACATTTAGGTTATTCTGGTCTCTTATTCTAGTGATCTTCCCACCTCAGCTTCCAGAGTAGATGGGACTTCTGGCATGTGCCACCATGCCCAGCTAATTTTTCTTTATTTTTTAAAATTTTAGTAGATATGAGGTCTCACTGTACTTTCCAAACTGGTCTTAAACTCCCGACTCAAGCCCTTCTTTAACCTGAGACCCCATGCCTGGCCCCAGCTTATAATTTAAAGGTAGAAAATAATAATTATTGAAAGGTAATACAAGAAAGGAGAAAAATAATCAGATATAAACATGATTTTTTACATATTATTCTAATCTATTTTTCTATAAATATTTTAATAGAGTTGAGATCATATAATACTCATTCACTCTATCAATCATCTATGCAGGGGGAACTGTATGTTCATTTAGAACTGATATAATTTTTTCTGCTATTTTCATTTAACCTTATAGGCAAAATCAATATTATTTTTAAAAATATCTTTACTTATATCATTGAATACAGTAACATCATATTACAACATAAAAAATATTTAACCATTCTTCAATTATTACACACATAAGGTATTTCCTGTTTTCACTACCACAGCTCTTAAATTACATTTTTAGAGCCATCACAAATCTACTTGTAACACTTATTTGATTGAACCAGGGGTTTCTTTTCCGAACATTTACTTATCAAGGAGCAGATTTCCAAACCACATGTAGATCTTTCTAAAGGAAAAAATATTTAAAAATTAAGATTATTGTTAACTGCTATCTGGTGAAAGGCAGTAATCATTTATTCTTCTTTACAGAAAAGGCAAAACCTTTTAGGGCAAAAGCAATCCAATGAAGCACTAGAACTAAAAAAGAAAACACTTGAATTTCTTGATCAATTACTTCCAGTTAAGAAAGGTTCTACCATTTTGTTAACTCTTTGGAGGCAGGAAAAAAATGCTATAATCAAATCAATTGTAAAATACTTTAGAGAACTTGAAAATTATAATAATCATATGAATCACTTCTAATTCCTTAAAAGTATTTAATTAATTCAAATGAATATATTTGAATATGTTCATTTGAATATATTCAAATAAAAATAAGGCATTCTCAAAAGAAAAACAATTTTAAATTGAGATATTTATTGTTCACATGTAATTTTAAATAAGTAAAAATTAAACGTATATAGTCTCATAATATGTTCTTACATCTACTAATACCGCAAGTTGTTTTATGTAAAACATTTATAAAATTACAGGATATATAATCTCTGTAGACAGTGAGATGCTATTTTTGAAATATCAATTGATATATTTCTCTTGTGAAATTTCCCTTCTCTTTCCCTTTATTTCTATCAGACAGTTTATTTTGTGTTGAATGCCATGAGGAAGAGTTATGCTATGTAGTAATCTTTGTAGCAGTTTCTCAAATTCTTCTTTCCCCAAACCTCAAACCAGTAAGGAGATTATGTTTTGATTTTCTGCAGCATCACATAGGGAGTACCTCAGATGGGAAAACATTAAAACCTAAGAGTAAATAATTTCCTCTTTACTAGAAAAAGATTTCCTAGGATTGAGTGATGAGAGAGATTGAAAGAAGTTTATGGGAGAATAGTGAAATTAAGGGAGAAAGGAATCCTAAGTTAGACTTTATAGGAAAATGCTTCAATAGGTAGGCATGAAGAAACCCTCCCCAGAGAGGCTGTAGGAGTTGAGGGCAAGACCCAGAGAGTCAATGACTTCACTGTGTAGGTATACAGGGCCATTGAGGATCTAGCGGAGTTTTACATACCCAAAAATGACACCAAAGCAACAGAAACATTTCTGTGCCCCCTTTATGGCCTTTGAAACTAACTAAACCATAGAAGCAGGAAAAGGCATGGCTTACTATAATGTGTGGACTAAGACCAAGGACAAGATGGGGTTTTCAATATTTATCTTATAGACACATAATTTAATTATCAGACAGGTAATTAATTAGCATCCTGTACTCACCTTTTATATACCTGCTGAATCTTGTACATAGTGTGAGCTATCTTAGAAGGATTCTAAATTGATTCAGATCAAGTTTTTTACTAAGTTAATGAAAGGGACTCAACATAGAACTTGAGTTTGGTTATAGACAAATAAATAATAAAGTAGAACCTGTCATTTGCACATCTAAGATTGTTGACAAAAATCCACAGCGACTACAAATAGAAAAAAATTTGTCCTCTACCATGTCTTTAACAAAGACTTTATTTGGTATAATAATGTATGATCTGTTTGTACAGTTGGTATTGTTATTGATTAGATATGCTATCTCCCCATAGATACTTACATGTGACTGTGTTCTCTGAGAAAAATCCTGAAGCATTGATAGAATTAGTCATAGCATATAAACTGGGAAAACATTATTAGAAAAACATTATGGCAAAATAGGCAAATAAAATCAACCCCAATGTCATACATATCCATAACAATAAAGAAAATTATCAAAGCATGAGTTGTTTCTAAGTTTTTCAAAATTGATATTCATTTATTTCTTGCTTACTAATTTTATAATGAGCCAATAGACCAGAAGTAATATTTATCCCAGTCCAGTAAAAAGTAGTCACTTTTTGTTCTATTTAATTATTCAATAAATGTTGATGAACAAGAATGTTATTCATAAAAATAATTACAAACAATAATGTTCTAAAAATTATTTCTATCCAATGGGGATAAAATGTGAATTAGCTGTGGCCTTTTTTCCCCCCAGCTAACTATATATCTCTGTATCTTTATGTGTCTATCTATTTATAGTATCTATCTGTCTGTCTATCTATGTGTATTGTTACCACATCATTGAATTGATATGCCATTTAGGTTGATTTTATATATGTTTATCATATGAAGTTAATATCTTGTTACACTACTGCACTCCAGCCTAGGGAACAGAGAGAAATGCCATTTCAAAAATAAATTAATTAACTAAAAAAATATGTCATGAAACATTTATAAGTGGTCATTTGAAATTTAATACCATGAATACTTATTGACTGGCAATTTATTCACATCTTGGGGCCACTATTCCTCTTTACTGTCACGAACCCTATAAATGAAAGTCTTTGCTCATCATTACCTTATTGCTGAGATAACAATATATTTAAATAAAATTTGTATTGGAACTTTTTGAAGAGCTTTCAAAGGTATTCACTAGAATAGGAGGTATATGTAAATTCTAAACACAGTGGGATGATGAAGTGATTTTAATTAAACTTTTATAGTATAATTTGGCCATATTCAAAGGAGATACTGCTCATTATGAAAACGAATGATCAATAAACTGCATGGCTCCATAATCATGTTGCCATGGAACAACTTCTAGCCTCCTTTCCCAGGGGCAGTACTTCATAATGCAAATATAAAATATTCTCAGGACCAACATCTGCTTAAATTACTTTCACAGAGCTATTATGTCAGGCTTCTTCTATAGTCCTATAGGTACTTTAAACTATTTTATGGTATTATTCTGTAAACTTCTGAAAACTGCATATTACATGACAATCTATTAGAGGCTCAAGAGACACAGCACTGTAAGTTTTAGGAACTCAGATATATTATTTTGCCTATGTCAGAAAAACATATTTTAAGAAAGATTTTGCATCTTCATCTCAATACAATCATTGCATGAATGCCTTTTCATAAACAGAATGATAATTATTACTTAAAAGAAATGTCTTGTTTCCATTTTCCTGAGTGACTAACAATGTTAAACTAATTGACTACTGAGCTTGGTCCCACACCATCAGAACCGTGTGTCCTAGTATCTGCGGCCTTTGTTCCACAGACTACTACAAAGAAAGATGTAGTCTCATCCTCCTTGTCTACCTCAAAGATCAGCAAGACTCATCTATGGAGAGGGAGGAAGACAAATGACGACTCCCTGTGTGCCTGCTGCTCTCCACAATTAATGTCAAATAAAACAGTCATTATTTAAGATGAGCTGATGACCAAAAGTTGTTGAAAGGATTTATTACAGTGTGTTGTAATAACGGAACATCTATTTATCCTGGATTTTATAGTCATCGGACTAGATAGATAAGCCTGGACACCTTACAAGACTTCAATAAAAATTGATGCCTCATAGTTCAACTCCCACTTATGAGTGAGAACATGCAGAGAACATCATACACCGGGGCCAGTTGGGGGATGTGGGGCAAGGTGAGGGATAACATTAGGACAAATACCTAATGCATGTGAGGCTTAAAACCTAGCTGATGGGTTGATAGGTACAGCAAACCACTATGGCACATGTATACCTATATAACAAACCTGCATGTTCTGCACATGTATCTCAGAACTTAAAAGAAAAGAAAATTGATACCTTATGTTTTGGGAATTCCCACAGATTACTGATATTTGTATTACTGCTACTTTTTAAAAGTACATTCACCAAGGAATTGTTTTAAAGTACTTTCAAATGTTTCCTAAAATAGGATAAGAATCATCTGGTAATTAATTCATCTATATTATGTATGTTTGAGGGCCACTTAAATGATTAAAGATATCTAAAGTTAACAACACAGTTGGCAATCAATATGTGCTCAGTATTGTCTCTACACATGTGTGGCACAGTCAGAGCCACGTTTAGAGTCACTGAACATTATATTTGATTTTCCACCCCAGATGCAACTCTAATCACATATTATTGAAAGTATGTAGCTTTCCCCTCTTACACTAGGTTGTACCTTTATAACTGTATATATTCCAAGCCATTTAATATCTCAATATAGAATTTCTTATATTGGCTAGATTCATTCATATGTCTTACTCAAAAACAGAAATTACATAGATAATAAATGCAATATATTTCTATAGAATGTAAAAATGTGAAAGATCCACCCTTGTCTACAAGGACGTTTTTAATTACAGGATTTTCAATGCTATAAGTCTGCAACACAAAGAACTAAGCTGACATGTTTTGTTTCATAATCAGTAGCAGAAATGGAATACAGTAGGGCTTTGGCTGTTTTTCTTTTATCTTTTATTTTTAACAAAGCACTGAATATGAATTCTGGTTCTGCCACTTATTAGTAGTTTTATCTGTATGTATTATTTAATTAGTCTAAATTTCTCTTTCACTGTAGGAAAAAATGGTGGAAATAATTAACAAGCAGTAAAATGAGACCATTTTTAGGAAATAAAGTCTTTTTAAAATAAGGCATGGATATTGTATTTTTTGTCATCATAATGTTACTGCACACTTAATAGACTATAGCATAGTTTAAAAATTACTTTTATATCCACTAGGAAACCAAAAAATTCATATGACTCACTGTTTTGCAATATTCACTTTATTATGGTGTTGAGGAACTAAACCCACAATATCTGTAAGATATTCAAAAGTATTTTTGAATAAATGAATGATATGTATTCATGTATCTCATATATCCATTCATTCACTCATCTTTTCAGTATTTAAGGACATGGATGAAGCTGGAAGCCATCATTCTCAGAAAACTAAACTGAGACTTTAAACACTATTTCAGAAGGATAATAGACTGGGTCTTGTCATAATAAGAGAAAACTATCAGGAAGAAATAAAGTAGATAAATAATTAGGAAAGGTGGTTGATACAATAATGTATCACTAACTTGGGAAACTTGGGAGACAGAGCTTGAAGTTAGGGCATTTAAAATATTGAAATAAATTAAATGTTAAAATTTTTGAATGAAAGAAAGTTTTGTCTTACTATATGAAGTTAAACAATAATTTTAGACTCAATATATGATATAACACAAATGAAAGTATCAAAATACAGCAAATATATTTGAAAATATTAATCATTCAATAAATACATTGGTTACCTAATGTGCTAGGCGACACAACAGTGAACAGACAGACACAGTTTAAGTAAGATAACGGTAAACAGACAATAAAAACATTAGTAATTCATTTAAATTTTGAATAATATTAGGAAAAAGTTCTCTGTGTTCTGGAAAGGGAGGTGCAACTTAGTTATTCAGGAAAGGAAAGTATTCTCAGGAAGTGACATAAGAGCTGAGAACTAACTAAAGAAAAGGGTAAGGTGGCTAAACTGTGAGGCTGAGGCTCTTGGGCAAAGGGCCTTATAAGCTACATGATTTTAAGCATAATACTAAAGCAGTTAAGAGGCTATCAGTTTTTGGTCAGAAAATGACTTGATCAGACAATTATTTTATTTTTTACATATTTGTTTTTATTTTGGAGGGTTCATAGTAAGTATATATATTTACGGGGTATATGAGATGTGTTGATACAGGCATGCAATACATAATAACCACATCATGGAAACTGGGATATCCAGCCCCTCACAGATAACCATTTTCAAAATAACACTTTAGGTGAAAAATTGATTAAAGTGAGAAACCAAAGTCCAATAGATTAGGTGAGAAACTGAAGGTAGTAGGAAAAAAAACAATGAGAATAAAAAAGTTATTTGAGAAAGGAAGTACAACCAATAGAATTTAATGTTTGACTGAATGTGGGCAGTGAGAAAAAGGGAAATGTAAAGATTACTCTGTAATCACTGGCTTGGATCTGGGTAGATTACTGAGTTATCTAGTAAGATAGCAAACATATGGAGAAAAAATATTTGAACCTCCAACATCTCAAAGGCAATGGTTAAGATATCAATGATGATGCTGAGGTAATTGAATATATGGGTCTGAAGCTAAGAAAAGAGATATGATACAAATATGCATATTTGGGAGTTACAGTGAATATATGACTTATTTTATTTTTTTTTTTTGAGACAGAGTCTCACTCTGTCACCAGGCTGGAGTGCAGTGGCGTGATCTCGACTCACTGCAATCTCCGCCTCCCAGGTTCAGTTGATTCTCCTGCCTCAGCCTCCCGAGTAGCTGGGACTACAGGTGCGTGCTGCCACACCAAGCTAATTTTCGTATTTTAGTAGAAATGGGGTTTCACCATGTTGGCCAGGCTGGTCTTGATCTCTTGACCTCATGATCCGCCCACCTCAGACTCCCAAAGTGCTGGGATTACAGGCGTGAGACACTGCGCCTAGCCTGTGTGACGTTTTAAGCCATGGAAATGGACGAACTCCTTGGGGAAAGATGTATAGTGAGAAGAAATGAAGATCTATGGCTGAAGCTACGTAACCTTTAGAATCTAGGTTGAAGATAATGGTCCAGTATTGGATGCTGAGGGGTAGGCAAAGCTAGAGGTGGAACACAGAAAGAGAGCTGCCCCATAGAAACCAAGAGAAGAGAGTAAAGAAAACATAGGCTTTTGCCAGGGTTGGTTAAAAGCACAAATAAATTGGGACCCAAAGTATCTGCTGGATTGAAATTCACTGCACTGTAACAAGAACCAATGGTTCTGGTAAACTGGTGTTAAAAAAGTGCCGGATTGTGGCGTCTCATGAAGTGGCTGGGATATTAGAAAATGCAATCATAAAACATAAGTAACTCTTCTGAGAAATCTGGCATGAAGGGGTGGGTGGAAATATAGCAACTACTCGATGTGAACATGACATCAAGGGAAAAGCAATATGTTTGTGACACTTTTCAAGGCCACAAAATCTGAAAGCAGATGGTCTTTGATTGGACCCAAAGTCTGCTACTTCCTAATTGTGTGGTCTTCACTAAGTAACCTATTTTTTTCTGTGTCTCATTTCCTTCATACTAAAACTGGTAATAATAATAGTACTAATCTCATTTGGTTTTGTGAAAAAATTTTATTGACATACATAAAGTACTTAGATCCATGCATGGTATATGGTAAACACTACATGAGTGTTTCTTAATGTTTCGTTAAACATGTAAATATGTTTAGTATGTATAAATGTCCATTGGAAAAATCCAATAGAGGAGAATGAAAGTAAAATATGTATTTATCTTTATATTTAAGGGGAGGGGCATTGGATAATTATTATCCTTTTTGCTTAAGAATAGGTTCTATTTTTTATAAATAACATTTTATAACTTTTATAATAAAAATACTAAATATTGTTTTAGAAAAATATGCATTTCATTAAAATTGTGTAAAATATTTGGAGAAACAAATGTCAAAGATAAATATAAATATGATCTGATTTTGCTAAAAATTATGAAAAATACTAAAATAAGATTTATCAAAATATTAATAGTAGCTAATTATAAATGGTAAGGTTATTGTTTCAATTTTATTTTCAGTACTCTTGGATATTTTTTTAATTTTCTATAATTGGCATTAATCATTTTTTATAAGAGGAAAACATTTATTTTAAAAATCAAAGATATTTTATTGGGAGCTTGAAAGTCCAAATATTAGGACTTAATTGAACTCCAAAAGTAATTAATATAGAAGTACTGAACCCATCAGTCTTAGTTCACAGTGTCAGCACCAGGCTTTCTATCTAAATCCTTGATGCTTGGCAACAATCTTGTTAGCTCCACATTGCTATCCAAACATTCTTGATGAAATGTAAATCTCTGTATGGCAAACTCACATACTGACCTTCCTTCCTTAGGAAAAAAAAATGGCCCATTTGTAAGCCCTGCCATACACATTCAACACATACTCTCTCGTTGGTTTGATTTTCACATGGTTTCTTTGTCCAGAATCCCTTCTTTTCCTTTCTTACATCCGAAGTCGATGCATCCTTCAAATAACAGGTTTCTTAATTCTTCTGAAAGATACTGCAGTGACTTTCTCTTTGTATAAGTCTCCCTTATACTCTTAGCCACTTTCAAGGAAGGACATCGGTGTGCCCATGTACACACAATTCCTATGTCTAAGCATCTAGCTGAAAACATTTTGCTACATAAGTTGTGTTTTATCTGGTGTTTAGTGGACCTAAAAATTCTAAAGCCTCTGTGAAAAATTTATTAACACGTTTTAAACTTTCAACAATACTGTTTAAAAAGAACAGTCCTCCACTTCTGTCATTTATGTCGAAGGCAGAATCTAGAATTAATTTTAAATCAAAGGATTTAAGCAGGAAACACTAGACTTGAGAACATAAGTTAGAGTCATAGATCAAACACATTTGGGTCATCAATACACTTCAATGGATAATAACACCTAGGACTTCAATGAACAGAGTCTTATCCCTGAAGACTAGATCAGGGAATCAGAGTGTACCAGCTGACCCCTGCCATGGTACCGTTAAATAGGATATCAATAGTCTCTTAAAGAGGAAAAGTGATTACAGGCTATCTCAGAAAAGCACAAGGTCAGATGCTGTTGAATCCATTCCAGACTAAACCTAAAGCCATTAGCTAGTAGTTTGCCTGCTTATATGAGATCATTTTCCTATTAAAACAGAGTTAGCTATCAACGTTACACTCTTTCTGCTAGGTTTAGGGAAAGAATGGGGAAAAAAATTCCCTTTGTCTTTCTTTTTATAGTTGCCATCTGTCAAATCTTAAATAATTCTTTCAACAGGTTATACTAACTGATCAGTGACAGCTACAAATATGAATAGCGATCTCTCTACAATTTATAAATTACTTATAACTAAGCAGAGTTGTATAAACAAAAACGTTCATAGTATAAACACATGTCCCAAAGATAAGTTTACAAAGATCACTTATAGGTAATTCAGATGCCTCACTCTCGTATCAGTCACATACATGAGACTTCTCCTCAATTCCGGAAGAATGAGTTAAGAGACCTGGCAGGATACTGCCATTAGTGAATGAAGAAACAATTTAAATTTATTCTATTCTGTTATTTAAATAGCAAATACATATAGAGTGTTGGATTTATGTATATTTTTCTATTTCTGTTACATCCAAAAGAGACTTCTGATACCGAACAGTTAAAGCACAATGTGATTTAAAACAACTGACTTATGGCTTCCGGTTCAACTCCCTGTAAGGAGATTGAAAGTCACTACTTCATCCTAACAACAACCAAAAAGCAGAACAAACTGAAAAACCAACAACTCTTCTTAGGTCTGTGAGAGAAGTGAAGTCACAGGATACACAAATGCCCTCAAAATTGGAGAGACAGACAGGTAGATAGAGAGAATCACAACTTACCAGAGCAGAAACTCAGGCATAAAAACTTCTATGAAAACCAGTACTGGGGAAGGAAAACCTGAACTTGAATTGACAAATTGCTGGAGTCTTGGTGTGGGCAATCCTGAGAGTTTAAAATTCCAGGAAAGCCAAGTCACTATCAGGAGTCATGCTTCTATTTGTTTTATCAATAAGAGACCTACTAGGTTTTCACAGTAAATATTGGGGAAAAAATCATTTCATGCTTCAGGCAGCAGGAGAGAAAAAGAAGCCATACTGTACTCTGCTTTTCTTAACAAGTTCTGTCCAAAAAAAAAAGAAAAAAAAAGGAGCAAGAAAAAAACTATTAACCCAGTGCCTAACCTCCTGGGTTTTACACTAGAGTCTAATTGACTGGGGCAGGGGGTTGAGCGGGGTGGGGAAGGAAATAGCCAACTCCAGCCAGCTCTAGCCTTTCACATGGGAAAAGAAAAATGTCTAACTCCATGCCACTCTAGATACCCTGTCCCATATAAAGGGGAGAATGGGACTGACAAACTCTTGTGAAATTTAGAGCTCAGAGGCACATGTTCACTAAAGACAGAGACCTAATCAGAGGATTGGAGAATGGTTTCTCTGCTCCACACCTTACCACCACATTACTGAAGGCCTATTTACAGTACTTTCTTTTACCCAACACATCATGTCCAGCTACCAAGAAAAAAATTACAAAGCATACTTAAAGGCAAAAACAACAGCAAAAACAGTTCGAAAAGATAGAGCAAGCACAAGAACCAGGCATGACAGGCATGTTGCAATGATCAGACTGGGGATTTAAAACAACTATAATTAATATGATAATTGTTCTAATACAATTATTATGTATTAATATCTAATACAATTATTGTGTGTACATATATGTGTGTGTGTGTATATATATGTATACACATATATAATGGAAATACAAGAAAAAGAATAGAGAAAGAAACAGAAGAAATATTTGAAACAATAATGACTGAGAATTCCTCCAAAATTAATGTCAGACACCAAATCACAGATCCCGGAATCTCAGAGAACACCAATCAGAATAAATGCTAAACAAACAAACACACAAACAAACAAAAAGACCCAAAACCACACCAACAAAACCACTAACTAGGCATATCATATTCAAACTACAGAGGATCAAAAATAAAGAAAAATATCCTGAAAAAAGCCAATGGGGACGGCAAAACATCTTATTTTACAGAGGAGCAAAGGTAATAATTACATCTCACTTTTCCTCAGAAACCATGCAAGCAAGAAAAAAGTAGAGTAAAATATTGAAAGTGTTGAGAGAGACAGAAAAGAAACCAAAAAACACAAACCTAGAATTCTATCTGAAATTATTCCTACCAAGTGAAAAAGAAATAAAGACCTTCCCAGACAAAAATTGAGAAAATTTGTTGCCAGTAGACCTGCCTTGCAAGAAATGTTAAAAGAAGTCCTTTAAACCAGATGTCCTCAACCTTTTTGGCATGAGGGACCAGTTTCATGCAAGACAATTTTTCCATGGATGGGGGGAATGTGGGTGATGGTTTCAGGATGAAACTGTTCCACCTCAGATCATCAGGTATTAGAGTTTCATAAGGAGTGTGCAACCTGGATCCCTGGCATGCTCAGTTCACAATAGGGTTCAGGCTCCTATGAGAGTCTAATGCCACTTGTTCGCTGGCCTGCTGCTCACATCCTGCTGTGTGGCCAGGTTCCTAACAGGCCAGTCTGTTGCCTGGGGGTTGGGGACCCCTGCTTTAGACAAAAAGAAACTAATAGGTATAAACTTGAATCTACATAATGTAAATAAGAGTATCAAAAATGGGTAAGTGAAGTCAAATAAAAACTGTTTCTGTTCTTAATTAATTTAACTGATAAGTTTGTTCAAAACAATAACAGTAACAATAACTGTCAATTTTTTTTTTCTTACCAGTCCCTAGCATAATAAGAAAGAAATTAGTTTTTCATGCAGCCAAACATTTTTAAATTAAAGGATACTACTTTCTTTTGAGATTTTGTCCTTTCAACATTTTTACCGTTAAAAATATGTTTCTTTTCAAAATAATGTAGTAGAGTTTTGTTTCATATCTTTCTATGATTTAAAATAAAAATTTGACAAACTTAATTCAGACACATTATTTTCCCTCTAATTTTAATGTTTTGTGACTTTTAAAAGTCTAGAAACCATGGTCCTATGCTCTGTCTGTGGAATACTAGGTAAAAAAATTCTAAGATGTATAGATGTTGAAAGAGAAATTAGCCAAAACCCAAATATTCCTGCCATGGATAAGAAGTAATGCCAATTATCTGAGGGAATATTTAATGTATGTTAGAGTAAAAAAATAATTTCTTCCATAAATAGAAAAATCTTCATGATTAATTCACATTCCATGTTACATAACTGAATATATTAGCAGGTATGTCTAATTAAAAAAAAAAATCAAGCCTGTGCTGAAGAGCTTTGCTCACTCTGCAACTGAAAAAGAAAAAGAAAAAGTTGGTGACTTAATCAGATATGCATTCCTGACTTTCAAACTTAGTGGCTGAGAACAAAACCATTTGTATTTCCCATGATCCTGTATATTAGTTGGGGTTTCTCATGAAGCTATACTCAGCTGGTGAGTGGACTAGGCTGGGCAGAACAAAATGGCCTCATGTGCATGTCTGCCTCATATTGCTAATTTATAGCTGGGCCCATCTTTTCACTGCATTTTCATTCTTGCATGTCATGGCAGTTTCAGGGAATCATTCCAAAGGCACAGGCTCCAGTGCCCATACTTACTCAGCCTCTGCCTGCATCATGTTTGCTGATGTTCAATTCACAAAAGTTTGTCACAGGACTAACTGACTACACAAAACTTGGGATTCTGAGAGGTGTGACTCACAGGAGCATGCTACTATAATATTCTACCACAGGGACTCTGTGCCCAGGTTCTATCAGGCTTCTTTGGTATCACTATGATGAGTCTAGCTATAGATGTCTTTTTAATTCTCTTTCTTGGGATACTTAGTTCCTCCAGGTTCTGTGACTCCACTTCTCCTCCTAGTTTTCAGCTATTTTATCTTTAAATACTGCCTTTCTCCTTTCTTTCTAGTACTCCTTTCTAGATCTCTAATTGGACAAATGCTAGATTTAAATTCTTAAAAAAGAATTTAAACAATGACAGTATTATTTTTATTTGACATGCTGAGTATACTCCTCCTTTTCATTTCAATTAAGTGCTCCTAAGAATAGTGTTGTATACTCTAATTTCATAACTTGGAAATTGCATGGATAATACTTTATAGATGGAAATTTCTAAAAGAGTTCCAAAAAGTCTCTATAATATTTATTAAACCCTGTAACTTGTTCCCTCCCTGCCTTGTTTTTATTACACAAAATCATCTTAAGTCTTTGCTCAAATATTTACTCCTTAACGATTACCACATATTTAAAATTGAAATTCTCCCTGGTTCCTTAGCCTACACAATCTCCCTTATGCTGGTACGCATTTTACTTTTTCCTTACCATTTGCCACATTACAACATGTTATATTTTATGTATTTATTATATTAATTTACTTATTGTCTACCTACTGCCACTAGAATATAAACATCACAAGGACAGGGAATTTTTGCTTGCTTTGTTTATAGATGTATCCCAAGGTCCTTGACCATTGCCTGTAAATTAGTAGGGCCTCACTAAATAGTTATTGGAATATTTATATGGACATAAATTAGTAATTTTTTTTCTACTTAGAAACTTAAAAATTCTCCAACAGAAAAACAGTCAAGGCATATGAGCACAAAATTATCAAGGAAGAAAAGCACAGAAGCATAACTTCACAAGTAATCTAAGAAATGTGGCTCATATACACTATGGAATACTATGTAGCCATAAAAAACAATGAGTTTATGTTTTTTGTAGGAACATGGATGAATATGGAAACCATTATTCTCAGCGAACTGACACAAGAACAGAAAATCAAACACCACATGTTCTCACCCATACGTGGGTGTTGAAAAATGAGAACACATGGACACAGGGAGGGGAGGGACAGTGGGAGTGGGGAGGTTGGGAGAGATAACATGGGGAGAAATGCCAGATATAGGTGACGGGGGAATGGAGGCAGCAAACCACCTTGCCATGTTAGTACCTATGCAGCAATCCTGCATGATCTGCACATGTACCCCACAACCTAAAGTATAAAAAAAAAAGTAATATAAAGTGTTGAGAGAGAACTTGAAAATTTTTAAAATAAGGTAAAACACTGTGGGCAATGAGTTAGGGAACCAGGTGAATACATTGTTGTGTAAAGTGGTATAATATTTATTTGCTGTTTTGTTAATATAGAGGGCATATTAAGAGCATACTTAGAAAAATAGTGGAAAAATGGAAGGTACTTATATATATTTATATTTATATACTTATATATATTTTGTAATTTATATATATATATATATATATATAAAAATGAGTACCTTCCATACACACACACACACACACACACACACACACATATATAAGGTTCTGTGACTCCACTTCTCCTCTTAGTTTTCAGCTATTTTATCTTTAAATCTTTATATATTAGCAATTTGTCCACAAAGGAATTAACTATTTTTCATGTTTTATATTTGAGAGTCTAAATATCTTTTTTAAGGTCAAAACAGACATTAAAATATAGAATGACCCTATTTGTTAAAAACCAGTTAATACAAAACCAACAAGAAAGTCTGTTCTGAAAGTTTTAATAGGCTATTTACATATATATATATATATAATAGCTATGGAAAAATGATATCAACTTAAATTTCCAACAATGGGGATTACTCTGTCAATTTATTTCTGTACAGAGGAATATTATATAGCAATTTTTAAAAATTACAATGACCAGATATCCATTTCTTAATAACCAGCTGGAAAAATAGGTAAGAAAATGTATGTATCATCAAATATTTATTGGGGGAGGACATTTAGGGTAGAATGTAAGAGTGTGGGTTTGTAGAGTCAAACGGCCTGAGTTTCTTTTTTTTCCATCACCTACAGTTATGAAATAATGGTAAGGTAGTTCACTTAGCAGAACCTCTCTAAACCTTAGTTTATGTATCTATAGAATGAGGGGAAAATGTTACCTACTTCAGAAAGTTGCTATTAGGATTATGTGATAAAATCTATGTAGCGCACTTAACAGTGTCTGAGACATGGACATGCTCAGTAAATGTCAGCTGCTGCTGTCGTTACACGCTTTATTTGAATGTCTGCATGTGCGAAGAAAAATACAGAATGATATATAAAACTGTAATTATTATTTAAATATTGGTTAATATGTCATTTTATACTTTTATTTCTTTGCAAAACCTACCCTATATTCCAAGTAATACTTGTTATTTGTATAATACATACACACACATATACACAAGAGGCATAAGAAATATGTAAAACACATGACCAAACTGTTTATTATAGGATTCTAGTCTCTTCCCTGCTGTGAAAAATAAAGATTATATATTAGCAATTTGTCCTCAAAGGAATTAACTATTTTTAATGTTTTAAATTTAAGAGTCTCATTATCTTCTTTTAAGGTCAAAGCAGTCATTCAAATATAGAATGATGCTATTTGTTAAAAACTAGTTAATATAAAACCAACAAGAAAGTCTGGTCTGAAAGTTTTAATAGGTTATAAGTTGTGGTGGTAAGAATCTAACCTTTTTTTTAATGCTTCCTGTACATGAGATATTTATGTATTTTGTAATTTAATAAAAACCTAATCCTATGAAGTGGGTATTATCCTAATTTTACAAATAAGTTCATCAAGTCTTAAGGTTACTGTTAGTAAAATGAGAAACTAGGGCCAATTCAGGTTGACTGAACTGCAAAGTTCATAGTCTTTCTGCCATTCAGTGCCAACGTCTAGTATTTGTTTTCATGGATTCTTAAAAAGGCTAAGAATGCGTAGTCATGAGAAGAAAAAATAATGCTTTTCAGGGTTAGGTAGGAAAGAATAAAAACAGGTTGACTCAGATAATACAGCTAGTATTAACAAGGTCAGGAATATTTCAATAAATGTATCTAAATATATCAATTATCATATTGGTATACATAGACAAAATGACTAGTTAAAATGAATATATGATATCTATCATTATGTATGTACAATGCATACATTATAAACATATGTTTAGATAATATACACACTCAAAATGGCATAGAAATCTAAAGCTAAAATGATGGAAAAAAGATATATTAAGCAAATATAAAAAAATCAGTTTCCTGAGACTTCACATAAAAGCTAAGAAAAAAGTTAATCTCTCCAGCAATTCTATACCCATAAATATCACATACTGAAAAATTACCTATATCATAATTCATTTTAACTTATTTTAAAATAGCCTTTTTAGTGGGTACTAGAAAAGATATTTTAAAATGTCTAAATATAATACGTCTACTGGTTCCTTCCTGTCTTCATGCTTAGCTCCCTGACTAGCAAGCAATGGATCAACCATGGACTTAGAATATTAAGTAATATCTGAACATTTTTATAGATAAATAATTCCACTAGTACCAAATGAACTCACTGGCATGATGTTGAATATAAATATAGAAAATAATTATTTGAACAAGTCATTTTGGTACTGTGAAATTAACACTAGAGAAGGACGACAGCCTGAAGTCAGTGTGTTTTCTTTGTGATTTGTGAGCAAGTTATTTAGCCCATCTGTGCCAAAGAGTTTCAATTTCTATTTAATTATTAATTCTACCAACTTTAAATAAATGGTTGAAGTAGAATGAGAAAGAGATAATAGTTTGCTTTTCAAAGAGTATTTTTTATTCTGTGGCCTGAAAGTACATAATGAAATCCTCTTCCAATTTCTGTATTAAGAGATTAGTTAAAATACATTTGGTAATATACAGAGAATACAAACTTATATTAAATTTAATGACTTCTTGGTATAAGCTATTGCCTGGAATATAAATAATATAAATTTTCAATACATACTTATTTCTCCCTACCCTCCCCTACAAACCCTAGAGGTCTAAAGCACTAACTCTAGCAGGTTATGCAGCCAGTGCCTCAGTCTGAGCTGAACCCTGACTGGTCCAGCTCCTTGGAGGAAAGGCACAACATACCATTAAAGAGGCTGGACTAGGCTTCATGTTTTAACAAAAAACACAGGAAGCCTATGTAGCAACAGGATGGTGTTCTTGACCACCCAGCAGTACCTCCAGGTCAGCAGAAGAGGTAGGCCTAACCTCCCATTGTAAACAAAAAAGACACAGGAAGCCTACCTAATAACCTGAAGGACTCACTGGAAACCCTGTAGTGCCTCGACAGGCAGACAAGTGACCTCATCAAGCAGTTCCCTGAGATCAGAGTCAGGTAATCCAGAAAGATGAGAAAAAACCAGTGCAAAAAAGATGAAACTATCAAAGACCAGAATGCCTCTTCTCCTTCAAGGGATCACAACTCCTCAAGACAGGAACACAACATGACCAAGAAAGAGTGCGACAAATTGACAGAAACAGACTTCAGAAGGTGGGTAATAACAAACTTTTCTGAGTGAAAGGAACATGTTCTAAACCAATGCAAAGAAACTAAAAACCTAGAAAAAAGGTTAGACAAAATGCTAACTAGAATAACAAGCTTAGAGAAGAACATAAATGACTTGATGGAGTTGAAAAACACAGTACGAGAACTTCGTGAAGCAAACACAAGTTTTGATAGCTGAATCGATCAAGCAGAAGAAAGGATACCAGAGATTGAACATCAACTCAATGAAATAAAAAGAGAAGGCAAGACAAGAGAAAAAAGAGTGAAAATAAATGAAGAAAGCCTCCAAGAAATATGGGATTATGTGAAAAGACCTAATCTACGCTTGATCGGTGTACCTGAATATGATGGGGAGAATGAATCCAAGCTGGAAAACATGCTCCAGGATATTACCCAGGAGAACTTCCCCAGCCTAGCAAGGCAGTACAACATTCAAATCCAAGATATATAGAGAACTCCACAAAAATATTCCTCAAGAAGAGCAACCCCAAGGCACATAATCGTCAGATTCACCAGGGCTGAAACGAAGGAAAAAATGCTAAGGGCAACCAGAGAGAAAGGACAGGTCACCCACAGAGGGAAGCCAATCAGAATCACAGCGGATCTCTCCGCAGAAACCCTACAAGCCAGAAGAGAGTGGGGGCCGATATTCAACATCCATAAAGAAAAGAGCTTTCAACCCAGAATCTCATATCCATCCAAACTAAGCTTCATAAGTGAAGGAGAAATAAAATCCTTTACGGACAAGCAATTACCGAGAGATTTCGTTGCCACCAGACCTGCCATACAAGAGCTCCCGAAAGAAACACTAAACACGGGAAGGAACAAGTACCAGCCACTGCAAAAGCACACTAAATGGCAGAAACCAAAAATGCAATGAAGAAACTGAGTCAACTAAAGGGCAAGAAAACCAGCCAGTAACAAAATGGCAGGATCAAATTCACACATAACAATATTAACATTGAATGTAAACTGTCTAAATGCCCCAATCAAAAGACACAGACTGGCAAACAGGATAAAAAGTCAAGACCCATCTCTGTGCTGTATTCAGGAAACCCAACTCACATACAAAGACACACATAGACTCAAAATAAAGGGATGGAAGAAGATTTACAAAGCAAATGGAGGAAAAAAAAAAAAGCAGGGGTTGCAATCCTAGTCTCTGATAAAACAGACTTCAAACCAACAAAGATCAAAAGAGACAAAGAAGGGCATTACATAATGGTAAAAGGATCAATCCAAGAAGAAGAGCTAACTATCCTAAATATATATGCACCCAACACAGGAGCACCCAGATACATAAAGCAAGTTCTTAACAACCTAAAAGGAGATTTAGACTCCCACACAATAATAGTGGGAGGCTTCAACACTCCACTGTCAATATTAGACAGATCAACGAGACAGAAAATTAACAAGGACATCCAGGACTTGAACTCAGATCTGGACCAAGTGGACCTAATAGACACATACAGAACGCTCCACCCCAAATCCATAGAATATACATTCTTCTCAGCACCACATCACACTTACCCTAAAATTGACCACATCATTGGAAGCAGATCACTCCTCAGCAAATGCAAAATAATGGAAATCATAACAAACAGTCTATCAGACCACAGCGCAGTCAGATTAGAACTCAGGATTAAGAAACTCACTCAAATCCACACAACTACTTGGAAACTGAACAACCTGCTTCTGAGTGTCAACTGGATAAACAATTAAATGAAGGCAGATATAAAGACGTTCTTAAAAACCTGTCAGAATGAAGACAAAACATACCAGAATCTCTGGGACACCTTTAAAGCAGTGTCCACAGGGAAATTTATAGCAATAAATGCCCACATGAGAAACAAGGAAAGATCTAAAATCGACACCCTATCATCAAAATTCAAAGAGCTAGACAAGCAAGATTAAAAAAAACTCAAAACCTAGCAGAATACAATAAATAACTAAGATCAGAGCTGAACTGAAGGAGATAAGGACACAAAAATCCCTTCAAAAAATCAATAAATCCAGGAACCAGTTTTTGGAAAAGATCAACAAAATAGACAGACTGCTAGCCAGACTAATAAAAATGAAAAGAGAGAAGAATCAAATAGATGCAATAAAAAATGATAAAGGGATATCACCACTGATTCCACCGAAATACAAACTACCATCAGAGATTACTACCAACAGCTCTATGCACATAAACCAGTAAACCTGGAAGAAATGGATAAATTCCTGGACACTTGCACTCTACCAAGACTAAACCAGGAAAAAGTTGAAACCCTAAAAAGGCCAATAACAAGGGCTGAAGTTGAGGCAGCAATCAATAGCCTACCAACCAAAACAAGTCCAGGTCCAGATGGGTTCACGGCTGAATTTTACCAGATGTACAAAGAGGAGCTGGTTCCATTCCTTCTGAAACTATACCAAACAATACAAAAAAGAGGGAATCCTTCACAAATCATTTTATGAGACCAATATCATCCTGATACCAAAACCAGGCAGAGACTCAACTGAAAAAGAAAACGTCAGGCCAATATCCATGATGAACATAAATGCAAAAGTCTTCAATAAAATACTGGCAAACTGAATGCAACAGCACATCAAAAAGTTTATTCATCACAATCAAGTAGGCTTCATTCCAGGGATGCAAGGCTGGTTCAACAAACGCAAGTCCATAAACGTAATCCATCACATAAACAGAACCAAAGACCAAAACCACATGATTATCTCAATAGATGCAGCGAAGGCCTTTGACAAAATTCAACAGCCTTCGTGCTAAACACTCTCAATAAACTAGGTATCAACAGAAAGTATTATAAAATAATAAAAGCTATTTATGACAAACCTACAGCCAATATTACACTGAATGGGCAAAAACTGGAAGCATTCCCTTTGAAATCTGGCACTAGACAAGGATGCCCTCTCTCACCACTCTTATTCAATATAGTATTGGAAGTTCTAGCCAGAGCAATCAGGCAAGAAGCAATCAGGCAAGAGAAAGAAGTAAAGGGTATTAAATTAGGAAATGAGGAAGTCAAATTGTCTCTATTTGCAGACAACATGATTGTATATTTAGAAGACCCCATTGTCTCAGCCCAAAATCTCCTGAAACTGATAAGCAACTTCAGCAAAGTCTCAGGATACAAATCAATGTGCAGAAATCTTAAGCACTCCTATACACCAGTAACACTCTTAAAGAGAGCCAATCAAGAACAAACTGCCATTCTCAATTGCTACAAAGAGAATAAAATACCTAGGAATACAACTAACAAAGGATGTAAAGGACCTCTTCAAGGAGAACTACA
>CAUYLG010021012.1:0-30419 GCA_963573385.1 Cacajao melanocephalus | reverse complement strand
GCAACACCACACATCTACAACCATCTGATCTTTGACAAACCTGACGAAAACAAGCAATGGGGAAAGGAGTCCCTGTTTAATAAATGGTGTTGGGAAAACTGGCTAGCCATGTGCAGAAAGCAGAAACTGGACCCCTTCCTGGCCATTTTTACAATATTGATTCTCCCAGTTTGTGAGCATTGAATGTTTTTCCACTTCTTTGAGTCATCTCTGATTTCCTACAGTAGTATTTTATAGTTCTTTTTCTGGACATCTTTTACCTTCTTGGTTAGCTGTATAGCTTATTTTCTTGGTTTTGTATGTATACTCAGCACTGGGATTGCTGGATCATATGATAGATCTACTTTTAGTGTTTTGAGGAACTGTATACTATTTTCCATAGTCATTTACTAGTGTACATTTCTACTAAGAGTTATCTGTGTTCCCCTTTCTCCATATTATCACTGGCATTTGTTATTTTTTTTTCTTTTTCATAATAACTATTTTAACTAGGGTGAGTTGATATGTCATTGTCAGTTACATGTTATTTGCCTTATGATCAGTGATGTTGAGCACTTTTTGTATATTTGCTATTTCTATGTCTTTTTTTGAGAAACATTTGTTCATATCATTTGCATATTTTAAAATTTGATTACTTATATTTTTTACTATTGTGTTATTTGAGTTTCTTATATATTCCAGTTAATCTCTTATTAGAGGAATAGTCTGCACATATTTTTTTCTATTTTGTAGGTTGTCTCTTTGCTCTATTGACTGTTTCCTTTGCTTTGCAGAAGGTTTATTTTTGTAGCTTAATATAACCTCATTTGTCTATTTTGTCTTTTGTTTTCTGTGAGTTTGTGGTCTTGCTCAAAAAAAATCTTTCCCAGGTCAAGGTCTTGAAGCGTTTTCCCAATGTTTTTGTCTCATAATTTTATACTTTCATATACTCTGTTCATTTACTCTGTTCACATACACTGTTAATTTATTTTGACTTTATTTTTTTGTTTATGGTTAGGGATAGGGGTTTAGTTTCAGCCACTGTGAAAGGAAGTTTGGAGATTTCTCAAATAACTTAAAACAGAGCTGCCATTCAACTCAGCAATCCCATTACCAGGTATGTAGTCAAAAGAAAATAAGCCATTCTACCAGAAAGACACATGAAGTTATATGTTTATTGCTACATGAGTCACAATAGCAAAAACATGAAATCAACTTAGGTACCCATAAATGGTAGATTAGATAAAGATAATGTGGGACGTACACTATGGAGTAATGGAGTACTGTGCTGTGATAACTGGATGTCCATATACAGAAAAATGATATCCTGTACTTTCCAATAACATGGATGGAGCTGGAGGCTATAGTCCTAAGCGATTTAACAGCCGAAAAGAAAACCAAATGTTGTATGTTCTCACTTATAAGTGGGAGGTAAGCATTGAGCACATGTGGATATCCAGTAATACTAGCACCTTTTATTGAAGAGGTTCTTCTTTTCCTAGAGACAGTTCTTGACAACTTTGTCTAAAATAATTCATCTGTATATACATAGATTTATTCTGGTGTTCTGTATTCTGTCTTTTCTGTTTCTTTGTCTATTTTTATGTTAGTACTATAGTGTTTTAGTTGCCATAGCTTGTAGTATATTTTAAAGTTAGATTATGTGATGTTTCCTGCTTTGTTCTTTTTGCACAGGATTTCTTTACCTATTTGGCGTCTTTTATGGTTCCATGTGAAATTTTGAATTATTTTTTTCTATTTATGTAAAGAATGTCACTGGTATTTTAATAGGAATTACATTGGATTTGTAGATTTCTTTGGGTTTTATGGTAATTATTACAATCTTAATACTTTTGATCCCTAAATATGTGATGTCTCCATTTTCTTTTACCACCTGAATTAATTTTTATAGGCTTTTTCTAAAAACTCATTTTTCATTTTCTTGTTCAGTTAATTGCTTTCTTGAGTTTTTCCCCAATTCTTTGCTACTATATAGAAACACTACTAATTTTGCATGTTAACTTTGTATCCTACAAGTTTACTGAAGTTTTAAATCAACTCTAACAGGTTTCCTGGAGGAAGTTTTTATGGTTTTCTGTATGTAAGATAATGCCATCTGTAAACACGTAAAATGTGACTCTGTCTTTCCAATCTGTATATCCTTTATGTCTTTCTCTTTGTCTTCTTCTAATTCTTGTTTGTTTATTATTATTATTATTATTATTATTATTATACTTTAAGTTCTGGGGTACATGTGCAGAATGTGCATTTTTGTTACATAGGTATACACGTGCCACGGTCATTTGCTGCACCCATCAACACGTCATCTACATTAGGTATTTCTCCTAATGCTATCCCTCCCCTAGCCCTCCATCCCCCAACAGGCCCCAGTGTGTGATGTTCCCCTCCCTGTGTCCATGTGTTCTCATTGCTTACCTTCCACTTTTGAGTAAGAACTTGCAATGTTTGGTTTTCTGTTAGTTTGCTGAGAATGATGGTTTCCAGCTTCATTCTTGGCCCTGCAGAGGACATGAACTCATTCTTTTTTATGGCTGCATAGTATTCCATGGTGTATATGTGCCACATTTTGTTTATTTAGTCTATCATTGATGGGCATTTCGGTTGGTTCCAAGTCTTTGCTATTGTGGACAGTGCCGCAATAAATATATGTGTGAATGTGTCTTTATAGTAGAATGATTTATAATCCTTTGGGTATATACTCAGTAATGGAACTGCTGGCTCAAATGGTATTTCTAGCTCTAGATCCTTGAGGAATCACCACACAGTCTTCCACAATGATTGAACTAATCTACACTCCTACCAACAGTGTAAAAGCATTCCTATTTGTTCACATCCTCTCCAGCATCTATTGTTTCCTGGCTTTTTAATGATCATTATTCTAACTGGCGTGAGATGGTATCTCAATGTGGTTTCTATTTGCATTTCTCTAATGACCAATGATGATGAGCTTTTTCTCATATGTTTGTTGGCTGCAGAAATGTCTTCTTTTGAGAAGTGTCTGTTCATATTCTTTGTCAACTTTTTGATGGGGTTGTTTGGTTTTTTTCTTGTGAATTTCTTTATGTTTTTGTAGATTCTGGATATTAGCCCTTTGTCAGATAGATTTCAAAAATTTTCTCCCATTTTGTAGGTTGCTTGTTAACACTGATGATAGGTTTTTTTTTTTTTTTTTTTTTTTTGCTGTGCAGACTCTTTAGTTTAATTAGATCTCATTTGTCAATTTTGGCTTTTGTTGCCATTGATTTTGGTGTTTTAGTCATGAAGTCTTTGCCCATGCCTATGTCCTGAATGGTATTGCCTAGGTTTTTTCTTCTAGGGTTTTTATGGGTTTAGGTCTTATGTTTCAATCTTTAATCCATCTGGAGTTAGTTTTTGTATAAGGTGTAAGGAAAGTGTCCAGTTTCAGTTTTCTGCATATGGCAAGCCAGTTTTCCCAACACCATTTATTAAACAGGGAGTCCGTTCCCCATTGCTTGTTTTTGTCATGTTTGTCAAACATCATATGGTTGTAGATGTGTGGTGTTATTACTGCAGCCATTGTTCTGTTCCATTGGTCTATAGCTATATCTATAGATATAGATATAGACATAGATATATAGATATAGATATGTTTTAGTACCAGTACTATGCTATTTTGGTTACTGTAACCTTGTAGTATAGTTTGAAGTCAGGTAGCGTGATGCCTCCAGCTTTGTTCTTTTTGCTTAGGATGTTCTTGGTTATGTGGGCTGTTTTTTTGGTTCCATTTGAAATTTAAAGTAGTTTTTTTCTAATTCTGTGAAGAAAGTCAATGGTGGCTTGATGGGGATAGCACTGAATCTATAAATTACTTTGGGCAGTATGGCCATTTTCATGATTAATTCTTCCTATTCATGAGCATGTAATGTTTTTTGATTTGTTTGTAACCTCCCTTGTTTCCTTGAGCAGTGGTTTGTAGTTCTCTTTGAAGAGATCCTTCCCTTCCCTTGTAAATTGTATTCCTAGGTATTTTATTGTCTTTGTAGCAATCGTGAATGGGAGTTCACTTATGATTTGCCTCTCTGTTACTGGTACATAGGAATGCTTCTGATTTTTGCACATTGATTTTGTATCCTGAGACTTTGCTGAAGTTGCTTATCAGTTTAAGGAGATTCAGGACTGAGATGATGGGGTCTTCTAAATATACAATAATGTCATCTGCAAATAGAGAGAATTTGACTTCCACTTTTCCTAATAGAATACCCTTTATTTCTTTTTCTTGCCTGATTGTTCTGACTGGAACATCCCATACTATATTGTATAGGAATGGTGACAGAGGGCATGCTTGTCTAGTGCCAGTTTTCAAAGAGAATGCTTCCAGTTTTTGCCCATTCAGTATGATATTGGCTGTGGGTTTGTCATAAATAGCTTTTATTATTTTGAGATACATTCCATCAATACCTAGTTTATAGAGAGATTTTAGCATAAAGGGCTGTTGAATTCTCTGCATCTATTGAGATGATCATGTGGTTTCTGCGTTTGGTTCTGTTTATGTGATGGATTACGTTTATACATTTGCATGTTGAACCAGCCTTGCATCCCTGAGATGAAGCCTACTTTATCGTGATGGATAAGCTTTTTGATGTATTGTTGCATTCAGGTTGCCCGTATTTTATTGAAGATTTATGCTTCGATATTCATTATGGATATTGGCTCAAAGTTTCTTTTTTGGTTGTGTCTCTGCCAGGTTTTGGTATCAGGGTGATGTTGGTCTCATAAAATGAGTTAGGGAGGATTCCTTCTTTTTGTATTGCTTGGAATAGTTTCAGAGGGAATGGTACCAACTCCTCTCTGTATGTCTGGAAGAATTCGGCTGTGAACATGTCTGGACCTGGACTTTTTTTGGTTGATAGGCCATTAATTGCTACCTTAACTTTAGATCTTGTTATTGGTCTATTCAGGGATTCAATCTCTTCTTGGTTTGGTGTTGGGAGTGTGTAAGTGTCCAGAAATTTGTCCATTTCTTCCATATTTGCTGGTTTATGTGCTTAGAGTTGTGTGTAGTAATCTCTGATGGTAGTTTTTATTTTTGTGGAATTGGTGGTGATGTCCCCTTTATTATTTTTTATTGCATTTATTTGATTCTTTTCTCTTTTCTTTGTTATTAGTCTGGCTAGTGGTATATCTATATTGTTGATCTTTTAAAAAAATCCGCTCCTAGATTTATTGATTTTTTTTAAGGTTTTTCTGTGTCTCTATGTCTTTCAGTTCTAATCTTAGTTATTTCTTGTCTTCTGCTAGCTTCTGAATTTGTCTAATCTTGCTCCTCTAGTTCTTTCAATTTTGATGATGTGGTGTTGATTTTACATCTTTCCTCTCTTCTTATGTGGGCATTTATTGCTATACATTTCCCTCTATTCACTGCTTTAAATGTGTCTAAGAGATTCTGGTATGTTGTGTCTTCATTCTCATTGGAACATCTTTATTTCTGCCTTCATTTCATTGTTTATCTAGTCATCATTCAGGAGCAAGTTGTTCAGTTTCCATGTAGTTGTGTGATTTTGAGTGTCTTAATCCTGAATTCTAATTTGATGGCACTGTGGTCTGAGAGACTGTTTGTTATGATTTTCATTCTTTGACATTTGCTGAGGAGTGATTTACTTCCAATTATGTGGTCAATTTTAGAGTAGGTGCGATGTGGTGCTGAGAAGAATGTACATTCTGTGGATTTGGGGTGGAGAGTTCTGTAGACGTCTATTAGGTCTGCGTGGTCCCAATCTGTATTCACATCTTGGATATTCTTATTGATTTTCTGTCTCGTTGGTCTGTCTAATATTGACAGTGGAGTGTTAAAGTCTCAGTTGTGTGGGAGTCTAAGTTTCTTCATAGGTAGTTAAGAACTTGCTTTGTGTATCTGGGTGCTCCTGTATTAGGTATATATATGTTTATGATAGTTTGCTCTTCTTGTTGCATTGATCCTTTTACCATTATGTAATGCCCTTCTTTGTCTCTTTCGATCTTTGTTGGTTTAAAGTCCATTTTATCAGAGTCTAGGATTGCAATCTCTGCTTTTTTTGCTCTCCATTTGCTTGGTAAATCTTTTTCCATCCCTTTACTTTGGTCTATGTGTTTTTTTGCATGTGAGATGGGACTACTGAATACGGTGAACCAATGAGTCTTGACTTTTTATCCCGTTTGACAGTCTGTGTCTTTTGATTGGGTCATTTAGCCAGTTTACATTTAACGTTAGTATTGTTATGTGTGAATTTGATCCTGTGATTTTGTTGCTGGCTGGTTGTTTTGCTCGTTAGTTGACACAGTGTCTTAATTGTGTTATTGGTCTTTACCATGTGGTATTTTTTTCAGTGGCTAATACTGGTTGTTCCTTTCCATGTTTAGTGCTTTTTTCAGGAGCTTTTGTAAGGCAGGTCTGGTGGTGATGAAATCTCTCAGCAATCGGTTGTCTGTAAAGGATTTTATTTCTCCTTCACTTATGAAGCTTAGTTTGGCTGGATATGAAAGTCTGGGTTGAAAGTTCTTTTCTTAAAGGATGTTGAATATTGTCCCCCACTGTTTTCTGGCTTGTAGGGTTTCTGCCAAGGGATCTGCTGTGAGTCTGTTGGGCTTCCCTTTGTGGGTGATCCAACCTTTCACTCTGGCTGCCCTTAGCACTTTTTTATTTTAACCTTGGTGATTCTAACGTTATGTGCCTTGGGGTTGCTCTTCTTGAGGAATATCTATGGGGTGTTTTCTGTATTTCCTGGATTTGAATATTGGCATGCCTTGCTAGGTGGGGGAAGTTCTAACTGGATAATACCCTGAAGAGTGTTTTCCAGCTTGGAATCATTCTCTCCATGACATTCAGGTATACTGATCAAGCATAGATTATGTTTTTTCACATAATCCCATATTTCTCAGAGGTTTTGTTCATTTCTTTTCATTCTTTTTTTCTCTAATCTTGTTTTTTATTTTGTTTCATTGAGTTGATCTTCCATCTCTGATGTCCTTGCCTCTGCTTGATTGATTCAGTTATTAAAACTTGTGTATGCTTTGCAAAGTTCTCGTGCTGTGTTTTTCAGCTCCATTAAGTCATTTATGTTCTTCTCTAAGCTGGTTATTCTAGTTAGCATTTTGTCTAACCTTTTTTCAACCTTTTCCCTTTCTTTACATTTTGTTAGAATATGTTCCTTTAGCTCAGACAAGTTTGTTATTGCCCACCTTCTGAAGACTGCTTCTGTCAGTTCATCAAACTCATTCTCTATCCTGTTTCCTTCCCTTGCTGGTGAGGAACTGTGATCCCCTAGAGGAAGAGAGGCATTCTGGCCTTTGATGATTTCCTCCCTTTTGTGCTGGTTTCTTCCTATCTTCTTGGATTTATCTACCTTTGATCTTTGAAGTTGGTGATTTCAGTTTGGGTCTCTGAGTGGACATCCTTTCTGTTGACATTGAAGCTATTTCTTTTTGTTCTTTATTTTTCCTTCTAACAGTCAGGCCCCTCTCCTGTAGGACTGCTGTAAGTCCACTCCAGACTTTGCTTGCCTGAGAATCACCCACAGGGGCTGCAGATCAGCAAGGATTGCTGCCTGATATTTCCTGGTTTCTTCTTCCCAGAAGGGTAGCTGCCAGGAGTCAGCCAGAACTCTCCTATATGAAGTGTCTTTTTGGTTATATCAGGGTCAGGTAGCTGCTTGAGGAGGCAGTCTGTCCCTTGTCTTCCTGTAGAGATGCTGCTAGGCTGCCACAGACTCAGTCCAACTGCTCTGTAAGCTTCCTCTGGCTTTTGTTTGCACAGGTAAGATTAGAACCACCTCATCAATGGCGAACACCCTTCCCCCCAACGAGCTCAATCATCCCAGGTCGAGCTCAAACTGATGTGCTGGCTCTGAAACTCTCCAGTGAGAGGGCTTCAGTTTGTTGGTCTTTGTTGGGGTGGGACCCGCCGAGCTGTATCACCTGTCTCTCTGCTTTCAGCTCTCCCTCTTTCTGGGGAGTTGGTAGCTCCATCCAGCAGGGGCTCTTGGCACTAGTCAATACGTCTACCCAGATCTCTGTTGACAACCCATGGTGCCAGGTGGAGCTGCCACTCAGATCTGTGCTGGTAACTCATGGCACTTTTCAGCACTGTGGGGATCTCCTGGTCTGTGGGTTTCAAAGGCCATGGGAGAAGCACAGCATCTGAACTGAAGTCTTGGAGGGGAAAGGCCCCGGATTTTCCTGCCAGTTGCTCTTCCTGGGTGAAGCAGCACCCTGCCCTGCCTTGGTTTGCCCTCCTTGGGCTATACCCACTGTCCAACCAGTTCCATTGAAACGAACCTGATACCTCAGTTGGAAATGCAGAGATCACTCACCTTCTACATCAATCTCACTGGGTACTGCGCTCAAGAGCTGTTCTTATTTGGCCATCCGAATAAGACCCAAATTTATCTTTAAAAATGCTCAAGATGGTCTATTGTAGCACCAGAAATCTGGGAGTTTGGCTACCATCTCATGTCTCTTCACATTCCAAGGTTCTTTTCCTTGCTCCAGACAGGTGATCAGTCCTGGCTTAGAGGCATCAATACCCAGGAAGACCAGGCTTCTGTAGTTCTCTAACATCACATTCTTATATAAATTCTACTGTGCAGTGTCCAGGCATTGCTACTCCTTCAGACAGAATTCTATGGCAACATCCCTAAATGTCAACACTTCCATTTCTATGCTTCAAAGTGGTCCTGGCATCTTAGCTGTAGATCTCCAGTACCAGCAGGTCACAGGGCCACAGAGACTGTGCCTCTATGAGAAGAGGACACAGAACAGTGAAGATGAGCTCTGAGGTTTTTTTTTTTTTCCGTTTAATGTATTCTGTTGTGACTGCTTCCTATTGTATTGTAAAATTCCCATAGTGAAATTTTTAATTCCAGTTTAGTTTGGCTCTTTTGATAAAATGGCTATGTCATCTTTTAACTTTTTTTTTTAAATCATTTTTCTGGCCTTTTTAGATTGGGTTTCAACTTCTTCCTGAATTTTGTTGATCTTCCTTGCCTTCCAGATTCTGAGTTCTATTTCATTTCAGCCATTTCAATCTGCTATGAAACATTACTGGGGAACTAGGGTGATTGGAGGCTTTTTGAATTGCCAAAGTTTGTTTACTAATTTTTTCTCATCTGAGAGGAGTGGTGTCCTTTTATCTTTTTGAAGTTGCTGTTGTTTGGGTGGGGCTTTTACTTTTTTATATTTTTTTATTTTCCTAGAGAGTTTGACTGTGGTATATGCTACGTATAATCAGTTGGCTTCACCTCCGGGTGATTTTAGAGGGCCCAGGCTCTGTGTGGGGTCTCTATTTGTGGCTAGTTCCTTCATTGGGTTTTACTGGCCAAGTGTGCTGAGATAATTTTTTGGCAGTGGTGAAATTCAGACTTTAATCCTGAATTTTCTTAACAATTGAGGTCTGATAGAAATGTTGTTACTCAGCCATGCTCCTCTTCTGTATTTCAGTGCATTTGTAGTAGTGCTCTGTGATGGAAGTGATTGGTGAGGGAGAGATGATTTCTCACCAAGTTCATTCTTAGACCTTGATAGAGTCCCATCCAGTTGCTGGTGTCATGGCATTGTTTTAGGCCCAAGAGGGGCCTGGAAGCCTGCACTTCCCCCTCACTAAGGGGCAGCTCCAGCTGAAGGTTAGGTCAACAGGAGACACAAATCACCTGTGACTCACTGGTCCTCTGTGCTTGGCAGAGTCAGAGTGGGTTGTGGGGTATGTCTGCAGGTAATCTGTTGATGCAGTGGGACAAGGGTGGAGGATTCCTGAATGGGGTGGTGTTGCCATGGGTGTGCAATTGGTGTAGTACCCATGCTTCAGAGTTGTTTTTTCCCCCCAGCAGACTGCTTTGGGCGCCCCCCCATATTCCCCTAACTTGGCCATTCTCTCTCTGGCATCTGCCCTGGGAGTAGGCCCAGTCAGCTTTGGGCTTTGACCACTTAGGGTTGAGTGCTGGTTGTTCTGGTGGGGGGAAAATCCTCCTATGCTGTCAACAAAGGATTCAGGTGGGGCAGTCACTGGATGCTATAATTTGTGCCTGTTATTGAAGTAGCAGGCAAGGATGGCCTTGTGAGGGGCCATGGGGCAGGCAGGTAGAATTCAGATTAGATGCACTTTAGTTTCTTGGGAAAGACAGTCTTTCTGCCCCTGGCCTGGCAGTTAGCAGGGACAAAAGCCACTCAGAATAAGCGAAAGCTTTGAGACATGGGCATCTATGGTTATTTTTTGCCGCAGCTGTTCTGTGCTCAAAACCTTCTGGCTCGAATTATGCCTGTGCCTACTTTCCAGGCTATTCCCTTTGCCAATTCAAATGCCTGTGGGGACATGGGATCTCTAGTAATTAGGATCCCAGAGGACCATGGCAGGAGTGTGTTGCTCTGAAGTTCCTTCACTCATCTCTTTCTTAGTACCTGTTCAAGGTCAGGAGCCATTCCTGGCACTTGGCAACTCTGTGCAAGGTTTCTAGCTTCCTACCTCTTCCGCCTTGGTGTCTGTGTCAATTCTTTATCATATTTCAGTGTTTTCTCTCCAAATATGTTTTTGAAATGTGATGGGTTACTCAATATTTTGGTTTCTTCCATTTAGAGAGGGACTTCTTGGCTGTGTCTGGTCAGCTATCTTATCCCCCGTCTCTATTTATTGAGGTAGGCATTTATTGCTGTAAACTTCCCTTTTAATATTGCTTTTGCTGCATTCTGTGGCTTTTGCTATATTTTGTTTTTATTTTTATTTGTTTTGAGAAAGTCTTAAATTATCTTAAAATTTTTTTTTGTTGATCTGTTAGTTCAGAAGCATGTTGTTTTATTTTCATGTATTTGTACAGTTTTAAACAACACCTCATGTTATTGATATCTAGTTTTATTTCATTTTGCTCAGAAAGGGTACTTGCTGTGTTTTCATTTAAAAAAATACATTCACACTCATTTTCTCATCTAACATTTGGTTTATCTTGAAGACTGTTTCATACGCTAATGAAAATAATGTGTATCTGTAGCTGTTAGATGAAATGCTAAAAATCTGTAAATATCTGTTAAAATTCTTTAGACCAAATTTCTGTTTAAATCCAATGTTTTGTGGTTAACTTTTTGTCTAGGTGATCCGTTCAATGTTGAGAATGAAATTTAAGGCCCCCAACTACGATTGTATTGAAGTTTATCTTTCTGTTTAGATCTCTAATATTTTATTTATATATCTTACTGCTCCTATGTTGGGTACATATATATTTAGAATTGTTAAGTACTCTTACTGAATTAATTTCATTGTCATTATATAATAACCATATTGATTTCTTTTTATAGATTTTTTTTCTTCTTACTTAAAGTTTGTTTTATATGCTGTAAGTATAGCTACTTCTGCTTGCATTTACTTTTTGTTTGGATGGAATATCTTTTTCCATATTTTAAGTTTCAATCTATATGTGTCTTTACAGGTCAAATGAGTTTCTTGTGAGCAGCTTATCATTGGATCACATTTTTAAATTCATTAATCCAGTCTGTATCTTTTAATTGAGGAATATAATTCATTAATATTCAAGGTTATTGGTGATAGGTGAGGACTTATTTCTATCATTTTATAAGTTGTTTTCTGGTTTTTAATATATTTTTTGTTTGTTTCTCCCTTATTGTTTGTGATTACGGTTTGGTGGTTTTCTATAGTGATAACGTTTGTTTATTTTTCTCCTTCGTGTATCTGTTCTATGAGTGAGTTTTATACCTAATCATATTTTCATGGTAATGGTTATCATTTTTTCAATTCCATATGCAAGACTCACTTGAGCATTTCTTGTAAGGTCAGTTATGATCTATTATTTCAGTTTTTACTTATTAAATAACATTTTTTCTCTCATATCTTAAGGATACCCAGGCCAGATATAGTATTGTTGACTCCCTTTTTTTCTTTGATTTATTTGAATATATTATCCCATTCTCTCCTGGCATATAAGGTTTCGGCTCAGAAAGTCACTATTAGCCTGATGGGGGTTCTCTCATATGTGACTTGACAATTTTTGCTTTCTGTTTTTAGAACTATCTCTTTGTCTTTTACTTTTGACATTTTGATCATAATGTGCTTCAGGGAGCGACTTTTGTTGGTTGAATCAATTTCAGAATTATTAAGCTTCCTGGATCTGGATGTCTATATCTCTTCCCAGACTTGGGAAGTTTTCATATATTATTTTGTAAAATTGGTTTTCTATGCCCATTTTCATCTCTTATTCCTCTGGAATTCACATAATGTAAAACATTTGTTCACTAATTGTGTCCCATAATTTTGTAGCTTTTCTTTATTCTTTCCTATTTCTGTTTCTTTTAAATCCTTGACTGGGTAATTTCAAACAATCTATCTTCATGTTCAGATATATTGTTTTGTTTTTGGTTTAAGTCCGAAGTTGAATCTCTCAATTGCATTTTTTACTTCATTTACTGAATTCTTTAGCTGTGGGATGTGTTTGATTCTTTCTCATGATATGTATCTCTATGTTTAATTTCTCACTTGTATTTTGAGTTGTCCTGATTTTGTTGAAGTATCTTCATGTTTTATATCTCATTGAGTTTTTTAAGATTATTATTTTCATGTTTTTCTGGCAATTTCTTTATTTTTCATTAAGGTCTGTCACTATAGAATTATTATTTCATTAGTGATATCATATTTTATTGCCATTTTATCTTGTGCCCCTGCATTGATGTCTGTGCATCTGGTGGAATAACTGCCTCTTCCGAGATTTCTAGAGTTGCTTTTATAGTCAGAGACTTTCACCTGCAGTTGAGTCTTTGTGTACTGTTTGGGAAGTGTGTGGTGACTTTGTTTTTGGGTACATGCAGTGGTATTATCTTCATGCAGGTTCTTTGGCTGTGTTCAGTGTCAGCAATAACTGCACTCAGTGACTTAAACTGTATGTGATTTTTTTAGTGGCAGTGTTTCCATAGGTTGTTAATTTTTTGGTGGCAAAGGATTTGGGGGTACTCTTGTTCTAGTTTTTCACACAATGGGAGACTTAGCTGAGTGGATCCTTCTTGGTGTCAGGTCTGACATGCTTACATGTAACTACCTCGTAACTGGGTTCAGATTCAGATGCTTGTGGCAGTCTGTGGGATTAGGGTGCTAGGCTCAGGGTATTCTGAACATATTGTGGCATCTGGGTCTTGGAGTTTGAGTTTTCCCTCTGTGGCAGAGTTGTATGTAGGTTTACCACAGAACCAAGATCTGTGACTCTGAGGCACACACTAGTGGCTTGGGTCCAGTAGGTTGGGCTTTAACTGTAATTTCACACCTGGGGGCAGGGCACAGCTCTGGTCTGACTCTATAGAAAAGAGGATGCTCTGGAGGTTTGAGCCTGGGACATAGGATATAGCTATATTCAGGAGTCTGGGCCAATAGGACTCAGGGCAACTCAGGTACCTGGGGATGAGGCACCATGTAGGGTTCTCTAGACCCTGGGATGGTGACACCTGGCAGTATACCAAATTGTAAAGCCAAATTCAGCAGCAGCAAGTACCCCAGAATGGCTGAGCACAATTGTCATTTGGGACCTTGCAGGTAGGGAACAATATAGAGAAGACCCCACTCTTCAGTAGCTTTCACTCTACAGTACTATTTTAGCTCCAATGAAGCAGAGTACTAGACTTGTTTGGCCTGTATGTTGGGTTGTCTCCGCGCAGACACTACTCTCTTTTCCTGAGATATGTAGTACTGTATCAGCCCAGCCCTGGGATACACAACTGCTCAGCTTGGCTTAGACCTAATAACCCAAGGGGCGTTGTGCTGCTTCAGTTTAGTCTCAGGTGTGTGACTGTTCTGGGAATCCCAGACATTGTTTGTCAATGAAGCAGGGCTTTGTCAAAGCACCGTGTCCTTCAGTGGCAGTGCACAGTTTCCACTCAGGCCACTATGTTCAGAATTCAGCTATGACTGATGGGGTAGATTGAGTTGTTCTGCCAAAGAAGTTTTACCAGGAGGAAGTGAAAATTTTAGCTTCGGTCTGAGTGGGGAGAGGAAACATAAGTTAAGCACTTTTACCATTGTTTGTCCCTACTGGGAAGAGTGTAATGGTTGCTTGCACCTCAGCTTGGGGATGTTAAGCCATCAGACAGGAGTGGTTTAATGATGATTTAACTTCAAGATGTAGCCCTGCTATGATTATTCATCTCTAGAGCAATTGACACTCCAGAATATGTTCTATTTCCAATCTGATATAGTAGCTGTGTGGACAAGGTGCAAGGCACAGTGTTGGTTCTTTCTTTGGGGTAGGGATAGCTGTGTCGCTTATAGGCAACTCTGTTTGTTGGACCTAGTGCCTGTGAGGATTGCAGGGGATCTCAGTGGTAAGGACTGTAGTTTTCAAGTTCTCCTGATGGGGCAGAATGAGAGGTAGGTGAAACAGTTTTACTTCTGCTTGGTTTCATGGGGAATGGTGAAGCAGCTCCCAGCAGTGTGTATTGGGAATGTCAGACCACAAAGTGGGGGTGGTTTGGCAGTGGCTTAGCCGCTAGGATAAAGGGTGCCATGGCTACTTACCCCTAGAGCAAGACACGGTTTTTCAGTACTTTCAGTTTTAGTATGCTGTAGAGCAGGAGCCACAGTGGGCCACAGGTGGCAGAGTAGTTTCAGCTTTTTCTCTGGGGGGAGCTCAGCTGTGTGATCTCTATGCAGCATCTTCAGCTGGTCTTAGTGCCTGTGAGAACTGCAAGGGATCACAGTAGTGGTAGCTGTAGGTGTCCAAGGTGTTGGTTGCAGCTGCTGGGATCCTTTTGTCTAGCATTTTGCAATAGAGAGAAGTTTCTTCTCATTCCTGGCTGATACCATTTCGAGGATGGTGTGATAAACTCCCCATGTTTCCTTCCATTCTGGCTATCCTAAGTTTATGTGCTCACTAAGGTTTCTGATACACTTTTAATGTATTCCAGCATTCTTATTTTGTTGTTTACGTTAATACTTAGTTGTTCATTTGTAGTTTTGGCTACCTTTGTAGAAAGGATGAGCACCAGTGGCTACTAGTTGGTCATATTGCTGACATGTATTTTTTTGGTGATAAATATCTATTCAGAACCTTTTCCCATTTTTATTTGATGACTAGTATCGACCTGTTCGAGTTTCTTATACATTCTGGTTATTAATTATTTGTTGGGTGGATAGTTTGTGATATTTTCAGCAATGTTGTACGTTTGACTCTTGACTCATTAATTGTTTTCTTTTTTGTGCAGAAAGTTTGTACCTTGATGTAATCCCATTTGGCTTTTTTTTTTTTTTTTTTTTGGCCTAGTTTTAGAGTTTCAGGTCTTACATTTAAATCATTAATTCATTTTTATTTATTTTTTCTGTATATGGTGAGATATAGGATTCTAATTTTATTCTTCCATATCTGGACATTCAGTTTTCACAATATCATTTATTGAAGAGACTTTTCTTTCCTCAATGTATGTTCCTGGTTTCTTTGTCAAAAATGAATCTTTATAAATACATGGATTTACTTCTGCATTCTCTATTCTAGTCCGTTGGTCTATGTGTATATTTTTATGCCAGTACCATGATGCTTCGTTTACTATGGATTTATACAGTATTTTGAAATTAGGTTGTATGATGCTTCCAGCTTTCTTCTTTTTGCTCAGGATTGCTTTGGTTATCTGGGATATTTTGTGATTCCATACATATTAGAGGATTCTTTATTCTTGTGAAGAATGCTATTGATATTTTGATAGGGATTATATTGAATCTATAGATCCCTTTTGGTAGTATGGTTATTTTAATAACATTATTTCAATCTTTGAGCATGAGATATCTTTCCATATTTTGTTTAGACTTCAATATTTTTCATTCGTGTTTTAAATTTTTCTTTGTAGAGATCTTTCAATTATTTGGTTAAATTTATTCTTAGACATTTTATCTGCAAATGGAATGGTTTCTTGATTTTTTTGAGATTTTGCATTTTATTGTAAATGGAATGGTTTCTTGATTTTTTTGAGATTTTTCTCTCTTGGCGGAACATAAATACCACCAAATTCGTGTTGATTTTTTATCCTGCAATTTTAATGAATTTATCAGTACTAATTGTTTTTTTTGGTTGAGTCTTTAGGCTTTTCTAAATACAAGATTATGCCATTTGTGAACAAAGATAATTTGATTTATTTCTTTTCAATTTGGATGTTCTTTCTGTTGCTAAATTACTCTGGATAGGACTTCTAATACTGTGTTGAATGAAAGTGGTGAAAAGGGGCATTCTTGTCTTGTTCTTGATCTTACAGGAAAGGCTTTCAGTTTTTTTCCAAAACAATGTATTAGCTGTGGGCTTGCCATATATAGCCTTTATTGTTTTACAGTATGTTTCTTCTATAACTGGTTTGTTAAAAGTTTGTGTCATAAAGGAATATTTAATTTATCAAGTGGTTTTTCATTATATTGAAATGATTATATGGTATGGTTTTTGTCCTTGATTGTATTAATACAATATATCATGTTTATTGATTTGCATATGTTGAAACATCCTTGTACCCATAGGATGAATTTTTACTGCACCACAGTGAATGGTCTTTATAATGTGTTGTTAGTTTCAGTTTTGAAGTATTTTACTGAGGATTTTTGTGTGTATGTTCATCAGGGATATTAGCCTTTAAATTTTTGTTGTTGTTTTGTCCTTGTCTTGTTTTGTTATCCTGGTAATGCTGACATGTAGAATAAGTTTGAAATTTTATTTTGTTTTCAATTACTTGGAATAGTTTAGTTGCATTGGGATTAGTACTTTTTTTAATGATTGTCAACATTCAGGAATGAAATCATATGATTCTCAGTTTGTTTTCAATGGGAGAATTATTACTGTTTTAATGTTGCTACTTGTTATTATTTATTCAGGCCTAATATTCCTTCATGGTTCAATCTTGGTAGGTTGTATTTGTCTAGGAATTTATTTATATCTTCTAGGTTTTCCAATTTGTTGGCATATGGTTGTTTATAGTAGTCCCTAATAATACTTCAAATTTATTGGGTATCAGTAGTAATTTCTACTTTTTCATTTCCAATTTTATTTATTTGAATCTTCTCTCATTTTCTTAATTAGGCTAGCTAATAGTTTGTTAATTTTATTTATCTTTTTTTTTTAAAAAAAACAGCTTTTTTCTTTAAACTTTGGTATTTATTTTTACTCAGTTTCATTTATTTCTGCTGTGATCTTTATTATTTATTTCCTTCTACTAATTTAGGGTTTGTTTACTTTTGTTTTTCTAGTTTTTGGAGATGTATTATTAGGATGTTCATTTAAAAGTATTTTACTTTGTAATGTAATCTTTTTTTGCTATAGAGTATCCTTTTTAATACTACTTTTACTGTATCCCATAGGACTTGTTGATTTTTCATTTTTGTTCATTTCAAAACATGTTTAAGATTTTTTTCTTAATTTATAGATTAATTAGTCATTTGCAAGCATGTTTTGCAATTTTCATGTATTCATAATAAATCAAATTTTCTATTATTAATTTCTAGTATTTGTCCATTGTATTCACAAAAGACACTTGATATAGTTTAAATTTTAATGAATTTGTTCAGACTTGTTCTTTGGCCTAACATATGACCTATCCTGGATAATGTCCCATGTGCTGAGAACAAGAATGCATTTTTATATACACACACACACACACACACACAAATAAATAAAAAGCAATAAACTAAATCATATCATCAGAGAAAATTACCTTCACTAGAGGAAGACAGGAAGGCAACAAACAAGGGGGAGAAGGCCACAAGACAACCAGAAAAGAAACAACAAAATGGCAGGAGTAAGTCCTGGCTTATCAATAATAACATTGAATGTAAATGGACTAACCTCTTCAATCAAAATACATAGACTGGCTAAATGGATGAAATAGAAAAACCCATTGATCTGCTGCCTACCCAGAACACACTTTATCTGTAAAGACATACATAGACAGAAAATAAAGAGGTGAAAATGATATTCCATGCCAATGGAAACCAAAAAAGGGCAGGAGTCACTATACTTATATTGGACAAAACATGTTTTAAGACAAAAAGTATAAGAACAGAAAAAGGAGTTCACTATATAATGAGAAGGGTCAATTAAGCAAGAAAATATGGCAGTTTTAAATATGTATGCACCAAATACTGGAGCACCCAGATATATAAGGGAAATATTGTTAGTGCTAGAGAGAGAGATAGGCCCTAACACAATAATAGCTGGAAACTTCTGTGCCCCATTATCAGGATTGGACAAACCTTCTAGATAGAAAATCAACAACAACAAAAAAATGAGACTTAATCTGCACTATAGAACAATTGGAGTTAAAGATATTTACAGAACATTTTATGCAAGAGCTGCAGAATACACATTTTTTTCTCTTGGCATATGTATTATTCTCAAGGATATATCATATGTTAGGTCACAAAAGAAGTCTTAAAACATCTCTGACTGCAATGGAATAAAACTGTAAGTTAATAACAGAGGAATTTTGGAAACTATACAAAGACATGGATATTAAACAATATGCCCCTGAATGACCAGTGGGTCAATGAATAAATTAAGAAGAAAACTTTAAAACTCCTTGAAACAAATGATAATGGAAGCACAACGTACCAAAACCGAGGGAATACAGAAAAAGGAACTCAGAGGGAAGTTTATAGATGTAAGTGCCCACATCAAAAAAAGAGAAAAAAACTTCAAATAATCTAGTAATGCATCTTAAATAGAAAAGCAAGAGCAACCAAACCCAAAACTAGTATAAAATAAATAATAAAGATGAGAGTAGAGAAAAATGAAATTGAAATAAAAGAATAGAAAGAGTCAATGAAACAAAAAGTTGGTTCTGAGAAGTTAAACAAAATGGACAAACCTTTAGCCAGACTATGAACAAAAGAGAAAAGATTCAAATAAAGAAGGAAACATTACAAATGATACTACAGAAATTCAATGGATCATTAGTGGCTACTAAGAGAAGCTATTTGACAATAAATTGAAAAATCTAAAAGAAATGGACAAATTTTTAGATATATACAACCTACTAAGATTGAACCAGGAATAAATCTAAAATCTAAAAAGATGAATAACAAGTAATATGATCAAAGCCATAATCAAAAGTCTTCCAGTAAAGGAATGCCTGAGACCTGATGGCTTCATGGCTAACATTTAAAAATGAACTAATACCAATTCTACTCAAAGTATTCTGAAAAATAGAGAAAAAGAGAAAACTTCCATTCTTACTCTACAAGGCCAGTATTACCCTGGTGCAAAAACCAAGGAAATATCAAAGAGAAAACTGCAGGCCAATATTCCTGCAGATCAACATTGATTTTTTAAAAAAATATTCATTTATTTATTATACTTTAAGTTCTGGTTTTTAAAAATTCTTAACAAAATACTAGCAAACTGAATGAAATAATACATTAAAATGATCATTCATCATCACCAAGTGGACTTACCCCTGGGATGCAAGGATGGTGCACCATACACAAATCAATCAAGAAAATACAGAATGAAGGATAAAAAACATGATGATTTCAATAGATGCTAAAAAGTCATTTGATAAAATTCAACATCACTTTATGATAAAAGTCCTCAAAAAATTACGTATAGGAGTTTTATTCTTACTCCTTTTATTATCTCAGCATAATAAAAGCCATGTATGAGAGACACACAGCTAGTATTATACTTAATAGTAAAAAAAAAAAAACTGAAAGCCTTTTTTCTAAGATCTGAAACATAAGAAGAGTACCCTCTGTCATCACTTTAATATTGACCTGGAAATTTTAGCTAGAGCAATTAGACAAGAAAATGATGCAAAGGGCATTCAAATTGTAAAGAAAGAAGTCAAAATATATTTGTTTGCAGATGATGTGACCTTATATTTGGAAAAGCCTAAAAACTCCAGAAAAGAACTATTAAAACAATAATCAAATTCAGTAAGTTTGAGGACATCAAATCAACATACAAAAATCAGTAGCATTTCTATTTACAGTGAACAATATGAAAAAGAAATAAAAAAATCCCATTTACAATAGCTGTCCATAAAACCAAACACCTAGGAATTAACCAAATTGAAAGATCTCTATAATAAAAATTGTAGAACACTGATGAAGGAAACAAGATGACACCAAACATGGAAAGATATTCCATATTCATGGATTGGAAGAATCAATATTGTTAAAATATATATTCTACACAAAGCAATCTACAGATTGAATGCAATCTTTATCAAAATACCAATGATATTCTTCACATAAATAGAAAATGTATCCTAAAGTTTACATGGAATCACAAAAGACCCAGAATAGTCAAAGCTATCCTAAACAAAAGAACAAAACTGGAGGAATCACATTACCTGATTACAAATTATACCACACAGCTATAGTAACTAAAACAGTATGGCACTGGCATAAAAAAAAAAGACAAATAGACCAATGGAAGAGAATAGAAAACTAAAAAAAAAGAAAAAAATTCACACACCTATAGTGAACTCGTTTTTGACAAAGGTGTCAAGAACATACACTGGGGAAAAGACAGTCTCTTCAATAAATGGTGCCGGAAAAACTGAATATCCATAAGCAAGACAAAAAGGAAAGAAGAAAAAAATATGAAATGAAAGTAGACCCCTCTTCTCATATACAAAATCAAATCAAAATGGATTAAACACTTAAATCTAAGAACTTAAACTATGAATCTACTACTACATTGGGGACAATCTCCAGGACATTTTTGTGGGCAAATATTTCTTGAGTAATACTCCACAAGCACAGATGACCAAAGCAAAATGGACAATTGGGATCACGTCAAGTTAAACAGCTTCGGCAGAGCAAAGGACACAATCAACAAAGTGAAGAGACAACCTACAGAATGGGAGAAAATAATGAATGCCCCTAAGCCTGTCATAAACAGGCCTTAAACAAACTGGCCATGGGGGATGATCCAAGATGGCCAAACTGCTCTGGAATGCAGTTGCCAGCCAGAACAGTGCAGAGGGTGAGTGCTCACTGCATTTCCAAAAAAGTTTTCACTGCCCACAGACCAGGAGACTCCCAGGCCAAAAAGTACCACCAGTTTTCAGCACAGCATGCCAGTGCTGGGTCAGCACACAGAAACTCACACAAACCTGGGCGGCCATTTCGACTGGTCCCTGGAACACCAGGAGACAGAGCCGCCCATTCAACTGAAAGGGAGGGGGCAGAGACAGGGAGCCAGGTGATCTGGCTCGGTGGGGAAAAGAGGTGGTTATGTGTTACGCAGCAGCAGACTTAAAGGTACCTGCCCAGCAGCTCTGCACAGAACAACGGAGCTCCTAGAACAGCACTTGAGCTCCAATGAGCGACAGACTGTCTCCAGAAGCAACTCCTTGACCCCCATATACCCAAAGAGACACCTCATAAAGGAGAACTCAGGCTAACATCTGGCAGGTACCCTTCTGGGACAAGGATAGCAGAGGAAGAAACCGGCGGCAACCCTTGCTGTTCTGCAGCCTCCGTGGGTGATCCTCATGTGAGCAGGGTCTGGAGTGGACCTGCAGTGGTCCTGCAGCAGAAGGACCTGACTGTTAGAAGGAAAACTAAGAAACAGAAAGAAATAGCTTCAGCAACAACAAAAAGGACATCCACTCAGATACTCCATCCAAAAGTCACCAACTACAAAGACCACAGGTAAGTAAAGCCACTAAGATGTGAAGAAACCTGTGCAAAAGGATGAAAACACCAAAAACAAGAATGCCTCTCTTCTGCCAAGGGATCACAACTCCTCACCAGATAGGGATCAAAGCTGAATGGAGAATGAGTCTGATGAATTGACAGGAAAAGGCTTCAGAAGGTGGGTAATAACAAACTTCTGAGAGCTAAAAGAACATGTGCTAACCCAATGCAAATAAACTAAGAACCTAGAAAAAAGGTTAGATGAGATGCTAACTAGAATAAACAGCTTAGAGCAGAATATAAATGACTTGATGGAGCTGAAAAACACAGCACAAGAACTTCATGAGCATACACAAATTTAAATGGCAGAATTGACCAAGCAGAAGAAAGGATATCAGAGATTGAAGATCAACTCAATGAAATAAAAGGAGAAGGCAAGAATAGAGAAAAAAGAGTGAAAAGAAATGAACAATGCCTCCAAGAAATGTGAGATTGTGAAAGGACATAATCTACTTTTGATAGGTGTACCTGAATGTGACAGAGAGAATGAATCCAAGCTGGAAAATACTCTTCAGGATATTATCCATGAGAACTTCCCCAACATAGAAAGGCAGACCAACATTCAAGTCCAGGAAATACAGAAAACAGCACAAAGATATTCTTCAAGAAGAGCAACCCCAGGGCACATAATCATTAAAATTCACTAGGGTTGAAATGAAGGAAAAAATGCTAAGGGCAGCCAGAGAGAAAGGTCCAGTTACCCACAAAGGGAAGACCATCAGACTCACAGCAGATCTCTCCACAGAAACGCTACAAGCCAGAAGAGAGTGGGGGCCAATATTCAACATCCTTAAATAAAAGAACTTTCAACCTAGAATTTCATATCCAGCCAAACTAAATTTCATAAGTGAAGGAGAAAGCAAATCCTTTATGGGCAAGCAATTGCTGAGAGATTTCATTACCACCAGGCCTTCCTTACGAGAGCAACTGAAAGAAGCACTAAACAAGGAAAGGAACAACCAGTACCAGCCACTCCAAAAACATGCCAAATGGTAAAGACCATCGACATAATGAAGAAAGTGTGTGGACTAATGGGCAAAACAGCCAGCTAGCATCAAAATGGCAGGATCATATTCACACATAAAAATATTAACCTTAACTGTAAATGGACTAAATGCCCCAATCAAAAGACACAGACTGGCAAATTGGATAAAAAGTCAAAACCCATTGGTGTACTGTATTCAGGAAACCTAACTCACTTGCAAGGACACACATAGACTCAAAATAAAGGGATGGAGGAAGATTTATCAAGCAAATGGAGAGCAAAAAAAAGCAGGAGTTGCAATACTAGTCTCTGATAAAATGGACTTTAAACCAACAAAGATCAAAACAGACAAAGAAGGGCATTACATACTGCTAAAAAGATCCATGCATCAAGAAGTACTAACGTTCGTAAATATATATGCACCCAATACAGGAGCAGCCAGGTACATAAAGCAAGTTCTTAACGACCTACAAAGAGACTTAGACTCCCACAAGGTAATAGTGGGAGACTTTAACACTCCACTTTCAATATTAGACAAATCAACAAGACCAAAAATTAACAAGGATATCCAGGACTGGAGCTCAGATCTGGACCAAGCAGACCTAATAGACATCTACTGAAATCTCCTCCCCAAATCCACATAATATACAATCTTCTCAGGACCGCATGGCATGTAATCTAAAATTGACCACATAATTGGAAGTAAATCACTCCTCAGCAAATGCAAAAGAACGGAAATCATAACAAACAGTCTCTCAGACCAGAGGACAAACAAATTAGAGCTCAGAATTAAGAAACTAACTCAGAACCGTACAACTTCATGGAAACTGAACAACTGGCTCCTGAATGTCGACTGGATAAACAATGAAATGAAGGCAGAAATAAAGATGTTCTTTCTTTAGCAAACTATCACAGGAACAGAAAACCAAATACACATGTTCTCACTTGTAAGTGGGAGCTAAATGATGAGAACACATGGACACATAGAAAACACTGGGGCCTGTCGGAGGGTAGAGGGTGGGAGTAGGGAAAGGATCAGGAAAATAACTAATGGATACTAGGCTTAATACCTAGGTGATGAAATAGTCTGTACAACAAACCCCCAGTGACACCAGTTTACTTATGTAACCAACTTGTACATGTACTACTGACCTTAAAAATTAAAAAATAAATACCCTACTATTATTGCATTGTAGTTTTTAATTTCCCTTTAGATACAATGTTTTCATATATATTTGGGTGTTCCTCTGTTGAGTACATAGATACTTATAATTGTTACAGTATATTGCTGGATTGATGACTTTATTATTACATAGTGATCTACTTTGTCTCTTTTTACAGTCTTTCACTTGTAGTATATTTTATCTTATATAAGTATAGCTACATCTGCTCTTTCTAGGTTTCCATTTACATGGAATAGATTTTTTCATTTCTTCATTTTGAGTTTATATGTGCATCTACAAGTGAAGTGAGTTTCTTATAGGAAGTCTATAGCAGGGTTTTAGGTTTTGTTTTTGTTTTTAATCCATTCAGCCACTCTATGGCTTTTAATGGAGATGTTCATTTACATTCAATGTCATTAATGATAGGTAAGGAGTTAATTCAGCCTTTTTGTTATTTTACTCTGTTCATTTTGGAGATTTTTCTACTGATTTCTTCCTTTTTTACTGCCTTGTTTTGTGATTAAGTTATTTACTCTGGTAGTATTTTATTTATAAATAATTTCAACTTTTATTTTGGATTTGCTAGTACATGTACAGATTTGACATATAAAGATATTGCATGATGCTGAAGTTTGGGATACCACAAACCTCATCACCCAGATAGTGTGCATAGTGTGCAACAGGTAGTTTTTCAACCCATGCTCACCTTCATTCCTCCCCCTATAATAGTCCCTAGTATTTATTGTTCCCATATTTATGTCCATTGTATTCAATGCTTAGCTCCCACTTGTAAGTGAGAACATGCACTATATGATTTTCTGTTCCTAAATAATTTGCTAAGGATAATCACCACCAACATGATCTATGTTGCTGCAAAAGACATATGTTCTTTTTCATGGCTGTGAAGTATTTCAAGTTGTGTAAATACCACATTTTCTTTATACAGTCCACCATTTGTGGTCACCTAGATTGATTTTATATCATTGCTATTATGAATAACACTGCAATAAACATAGGAGTGCACGTGTCTTTTTGGTAGAACAATTTACTTTCCTTTGGATATATACCCAGTCATGAGATTGGTAAGTTAAATGGTAGCTTCCTTTTAAGTTCTTTGAGAAATCTCAAAACTCCTTTTGCCGTGGCTGGACTACTTTACATCTCTAACAACAGTGTAAGTATTTATTTTTCTTTCCAGCCATGCCAGCATCTGTTATTTTTTTTTTTACTTTTTTATATTATCCACCTGACTGGTAGGAGATAGTATCTCATTATAGTTTTGATTTGCATTTCTCTGATGATTGATAATGATAACCATTTTTTCATGTTTGTTGGCTGTTTATATGTGTTCTTTTGAGAAATTTCTTTTCATGTCTTTTGTCCAGTTTTTAAATGGGTTTGGTTTTTGATTGTTAATTTGTTTATGTTCCTTACGGATTTTGAATATTAGTTCATCTTCAGATAGATAGTTCACAAGTATTTTCTTCCATTTTGTTGTCTGTTTACTCTGTTGATGATTTCTTTCACTGAATGGGATTTAATTTAATTATATCTCACTTGTCAATTTTTGTTTTGGTGCAATTGCTTTTGATAATTAGCTATAAATTCTTTGACAAGACTGATGTTGAGAAGGTTATTTCATAAGTTTTCTTCTGGGATTTTTATAGTATGTGGTCTTACATTTAAATATTTTATCCAATTTGTGTTAATTTTTGTATGTGGTGAAATACATGAGTCCAGTTTCTTACTTCTGCATATCTCTAGCCTGTTATTCCAACACCATTTATTGAATAACCATTTATTTCCCCATTGCTTTTTTGTCAGATTTCTTGAACATCAGGTGGTGGTAGGTGTGCAGCTTTGTTTCTGGGTTCTCCATTTTGTTCCATTGGTCTATAGTGTCTGTTTTTGTACCAGTACCATGCCGTGGCCTTGTAGTCTAGCTTAAAGTCAGATAGTGTGATGCCTCAGACTTTGTTCTTTTTGCTTAGAATTGCTTTGGCTATAAAGACTCTTCTTGGTTTTTATATAAATTTTAGAATAGTTTTGTCCAGTTCTCTAAAAATGACATTGGTAATCTGATAGCAATAGCATTGAATCTGTAAACCGTTTTGGGCAGTGTGGCCATTCTCATGATATTGAGTCTTCCTATTCATGAGCATGAAGTGTTTTTTCGTTTTTGTTTTTCTTCATTTATTTGTGTCATCTCTAATTTTCTTCAACAATGTCTTGTCATTCTATTTGTAGAAGTCTTTCAGGTCCTTGGTTATCTGTCTTTTTAGATATTTTATTTATATTATGTCTACTGTAATTGGGATTGTGCTGTTGATTTAAATCTCAGTTTGAATGTTATTGGTGTATAGACATGCTACTTATTTTGTATGTTGACTTTGCTTCCTAAAATTTTACTAAAGTCTTTACCAGTTCTAGGACTCTTTCAGTAGAGCCTTTAGGGTTTTGCATATATAGAATCATATTGTCATCAAAGAGTGATAGTTTGGCTTCTTTTACTGTTTGGATGTCTTTTATTTCTTTCTCTTGCCTGATTGCTCTGGCTAGGACTTCTAATACTATATTGAATAGGAGTGGTGAGACTAGACATTTTTGTCTTCTTCCAGTTGGCAGCATGTTTAATACCTTGCTTTTTATATTTAGTGTATCTATTATAAGTTATTGCTTTGTGGTTACCACTATAGAGGAAACATAGGGTAAGGCACTGAGAGTGGGCAGATGGAAAACACAGATGCTGAGCTGAAGGGGAAGGAAGTTTAGACCCTTCATGGGTCTACTGTGCACGAGGACTCGTTCCTGGCTCCCAACAGCTCCTGAACAGGGGGTGAGTTGAGCAAGATTGTGGTGCTTTACTTTCACCAAAAATCTCTGGAATTCTGGCAGGAGGAGATGGCATGACCCCCGTAGACAATTGAGCTGGTAGAGAGAGTTGCTTGGAGAGATTATGTGGACAGAACTCCATCTGGTGCAGAGCTCGGAGGGTTTGGTGTGGGAGAGTGTGTTGTGGAGCATGGTCAGGAATGCCCATCCTCTACAGCTTATCTTGCTCCCATAACAGACTTTAGCCTTAGAGGAACTGCTGAACCTGCATAGTGCAGGGTGATCTTGCCCATGAGATGAGGCCGGTCTGACCTGAATGCCCCCCTGTCTGCTAGTCTCTCACAGGGCACCAGTCTGGTCATTATGTCTTACAGTGCAGCCTCATATCTGCAGTTGAGGTGCCACACAGAGACCCACATCATAGCTTCTGCACTGGCAGACTATGCCTGACCATTGGAAAGCTCCAGCAGAATGACCTCCACAGATGCACACCAGCCCACCCCTGCCCTCATCCCACTGCTGTTCCCCTGTGCTGCCTTGCTGGCATGCACTAGCCCAGTCACCCTTCACATTACTTTGCTGGTACATGTACACATGGATGAACTTCAACTCTCTCTCCCTGCTGGCACATATGTGCATTGCACTAAGCCACTGCTGCTGGCATAAGCGCACCCTCCCCTTCCCCCAGTCATGCTACCATTGCCAATGTAAAGGTGGGTAAGGAGATCAGTAGCTTCACATGCCCTTTGCCACCATCATCATTACTGGCATATTTATGCATACAGAGACTGCCAGCTCCATGCACATCAGTGCCCTGCTCCCATGCTGATATTGTCACAGGCATGAACCTGTGCACAGAGACCAACAGCCCCATCCCCCATCATGTCTGGCTGTTGCTACTGGCATGAACATGCACACAGGGGTTTTCATCCCTGTGTTCACCAGTTCCCTGATCACCACTGGTGCAAATGAAGACACAGATGCCTACAGTCCCCTACCACCCACTGCTCCATCACAGTGCTGTTATCACTGCCACTGCAAACACCCACATGATGGCCAGCAACCCTGTGCCCACCAATGCCCCACTTCAGTCAGTGAGCATGCACACCACCACATTGCCATTGCTGCTGGCACATTAAAATGAGCACGGACCTAGCTAATACCACATGACAAAATAATTTGCCTGGCACCACCCATCAAAGTGTTGTGAAGAGTGGTCCAGGAATACCTGGGTTCCTTTGCACCACAGATTTCTAACCTCAAGTGGCCAGAAAACAAAGCCAGAGGCTTGATACTAGCGCCCCCAGAGTTAAAGCATGCAATGCAGGCATCCCGAGCTCACCTTTGGCATCCCAAAATTTTCCAGAAATGTAGCTAGTTGACTAAACCCACCTTATAATACAATCAAACTCCCAAGGACATTAAAGAGGATAGATAGAAAAACAAAAATCCCATCCAAAGGACAGCAGATTCACAGACTGAAAGAACATCAACCACAAGGATGACAAAGATCCAGCACAAGAACTCTGGCAACTCAAAAAGCCAGAGTGTCTTATTAACTCTAAATGGCTGAACTAGATCCCTAGCAATGGTTCTTAAACTGGCTGAAATGACAGAATTAGAATATCACTAGAAATGAAGATCATTGATATTCAGGAGAACATTTAAACACAATACAAGGTTTCTAAGAAAAAAATACAATAAGATGAAGGAAATAAAAGTTGAAATGAACATTATAAGAAAAAAATTTGACATAATAGAACTGAAAAACTCACTTCAAGAATTTCAGAATACAATCACAAGTATTAGCAGCAAAATTGAACAACCTGAGGAAAGAATCTCAGAGCTTGAAGACTGGCTGTCTGAAATAACTCAGTGAGACAAAAGAAAATAAAAACGAATAAATAAAAATGAACAAAACCTGAGAAATACGGGATTTTGTAAAGAGACCAAATTTATGACTCATTGGTATCTCTGAAAGAGGAGACAAAGCAAACAACTGGGAAAACACATTTTAGGATATTGTCCATGAAAAATTTCTCTGCTAGAGAGGACAACACTCAAATTTAGGAAATGAAGAGAACCACTGTGAGATACTACACAAGACAGCCACCCCCAAGACACATAATCATCAGATTCTCCAAGGTCAAAATAAAAGAAAAAAATATAAAGTCAGCTGAAAAGGCAGGTTACGTACAAATGGAACCTCATCAGGCCAACAGTGGACATTTCAGCAGAAACCCTACAAGCCATAAAGGATTGGGGGCCTATATTCAGCATTCTTAAAGGAAAGAATTTTCAACTGAGAATTTCTTAATCCAGACAAACTAAGCTTCATATGCAAAGGAGAAATAAGAACCATCTCAGACAAATGAATGCTAATGAATTCATTTCCACAAGACAAACCTTACAAGAGGTCCTGAAGTGAGTGCTATATATGGAAAGGAAACACCATTACTGGCCCCTACAAAAACTCACTGAAGTACAAAGACCAGTGACACTATAAAGCAATCACACAAACAAGTCTGCATAATAACTAGTTAACAAAATGTTGACAGGATCAAATTTGCACATATGAATACTAACCTTGAATGTAAATGGCCTAAATGCCCTAATTAAAAGGAACAGAGTGGCAAGTTGGATAAAGAAGCAAAACCCAGTGGTATTCTGTATTTAAGGGACTCATCTCACAAGCAAAGACACCCAAAGATTTCAAAGTAAAGGGATGGAGAAAAATCCACCAAGCAAATGGAAAACAGAAGAGAGCAGGGGTTCTTATTCTCATTTTAGACAAAACGGATTTTAAAACAACAAAGATCATGAAAGGCAAAAGCAGGCAGTGCAAGATGATAGGATTGAAGGCTACAAGGGTTGTATTTCTGTATGGACACCAATGTACAACTATCTACACAGAGAAAACACTTTCATGAGAACAAAATTTGGGCGAGCCTTCATAATATCTGATTTTAACTTCATATCGCTGAAGGAGACATAGAAAAGATAGAAAGAAAAGACTTATGAAATGATTTGGGAAGGATTCCCTGTTTTTGGATTGTTTGGAATAGTTTCAGAAGGAATGGTACCAGCTCCTATTTGTATGTCTGGTAGAATTTGGCTATGAACCCATCTGGACCTGGGCTTTTTTTGGGTGGTAGGTTCTTAATTGCTGCCTCAACTTCAGACCTTGTTATTGGTCTATTCAGGGTTTTGACTTCTTCCTGGTTTAGGCTTGGGAGGATGCAAGTGTGCAGGAATTTATCCATTTCTTCTAGGTTTACTAGTTTATGTGCATAGAGTTGTTTGTAATAATCTCTGATGATGGTTTGTATTTCTGTGGAATCTGTGGTGATACCCCCTTTATCGTTTTTTATTGCATCTATTTGATTATTCTCTCTTTTCTTTTTTATTAATCTGTCTAGTGATCTATTTTGTTGATCTTTTTGAAAACCCAGCTCCTGGATTTATTGATTTTTTGAAGGGTTTTTTTTTTGGTCTCTCTATCTCCTTCAGTTCTGCTCTGATCTTAGTTATTTCTTGTCTTCTACTAGGCTTTGAGATTTTTTTGATCTTGCTCCTCTAGATCTTTCAATTTTGATAATAGGGTGTCGATTTTATATCTTTCCTTTCTTCTCATGTGGGCATTTATTGCTATATATTTTCCTGTAGACACTGCTTTAAATGTGTCCAAGGGATTCTGATACGTTGTGTCTTTGTTCCCGTTGCTTTCGAAGAACGTCTTTATTTCTGCCTTCATTTCATCATTTATCCAATCAACATTCAAGAGCCAGTTGTTCAG